>CM052220.1:10804307-10863246 GCA_028454225.1 Lasioglossum leucozonium | reverse complement strand
ACACACCTTTGCATAAACGAATTTAACTGATAGGACTAAATAGGTCCTGATGATGCGAAACTGCCTCAGCTTGATCTTAGATCCTACACACTCGACACTTCACAAACTCAAATACAAATACTCCTCGTGAGCTTCACTCTTGGATACAACTGGGCTTATCAAGGGCTCATGGATAGAGCTAAATGGATCCTTATAATACGAAACTGCCCCACTCTGATCTTAGATCCTTCACCGCTGCACACTCGACACTCCACAAACTCAAACACAATTACTCCTAGTGAGCTTGACTGTTGGGTATAACTGTGCCTAATAGGAGGTCTTTGGTTTGGCGATTGCCATGAAAGTACAAACACTCTGGAATGGACACAAATACTCCTCGTGAGCTTCACTCTTGGATACAACTGGGCTTATCAAGGGCTCATGGATAGAGCTAAATGGATCCTTATAATACGAAACTGCCCCACTCTGATCTTAGATCCTTCACCGCTGCACACTCGACACTCCACAAACTCAAACACAATTACTCCTAGTGAGCTTGACTGTTGGGTATAACTGTGCCTAATAGGAGGTCTTTGGTTTGGCGATTGCCATGAAAGTACAAACACTCTGGAATGGACATTTGGACTGCTCGGCCCAAGTGGATCCTTATAATGCGGAGCTGTCTCGCCCTGATCTTAAACCCTACACTACTATAAACTTGTCACTCTAGAAACACAAATACTTCTCATGAGCTTGATACAGCTGCGCCTAATAGGGGTTCTAGATAGGGCGATTGTCGTCAATCTTAAGTACAAACACTTTCGAATAAATGAATTTGACTGGTGGGTATAAATGGATATAGTGTGAAGCTGTTTCGACTTGATCTTAGATCCTAAACTGGGTAGATACTTGTCGTTAAATTTAACGGGAAATACTTCTGATTATCAGGTCGATGTGCTCACTTCCTTCGTGTATCCCCTATACAGTGTGTTTTAAAGTTACAGGATCAGAGATAATAATAGTTGATAAAAATATCACTGTTTTAAATGTTTTATTGAGTACTAATATATCTCCTATGACTTTGCAGTGTAGGTTAGTTTTGTTATTTTTGATAATTATATCATAAAACAACAGTTTCGAAATAGATTCAATTTGTAGAATGCAGAGGGAACGCATGGTAGGTCGACTCCAATCAGTTTCCTAGTAAAAATAGGAACTGAAAGACAGTGTTTAGAGAAAATTCACACCAGACGAGGTCAGTATTTCGTAACTGTAGGTTATGGTGATCCTTACGTTACCATGCTTGTGCACGTGCCGCAGTATTTGTATGGGATACGCATTCATACATATTGCACCGTCTTATGAATACAAAATATGAAGAAACAGAGGTATAGTGAGGGGAGATCCATTATTTCGATGGGTCACGTTAAGGGCCATTGCCGTCTGCATACATTACTACAATTTTCTAATGGAAGGTAATTTAATTGTAATCGTAAGATTATGAGGGACATTATGCCAAACTTCGGGATTCCTTAAGAATACGTAATATGAAGAAATTTATCTCTTTAATTCCACGAACTCTACTACATTTTAAATGAATAGCATGTATGGTAGGGGCTAATAACTAGTCCTCGACATGAATTTTTCATTTTTCCTTAATTAACAGGTGTCCTTAATTAACGGCCACTACTGTGTTGTACATGGGCCAAGCAAACCTAACCATATTATAACTATTCTCCCATTAATTTAGGTATACTAAATATTATTATATTCATAATTAGATAATTTTTCATGTAAAACCATTTTATATGTAACAGCCACAAGCGATGTGTAATTTTATTCATAGCTTTACTTTTCTGAGTATTCTCGTACCTTATTACTGGACAGAGAATTTTATTTATGGCAAAAATTAGCGGGTGTAATTTAAAATAGTAAAAATATTAGGAGAATTTGAAAATACCGTTATGTTATTTTCAACCCACTGAACGCATTAAGAAAGAAAATAAATTTCTATTTCGCTCCATTTTGTCGCAATTCGGGTAGAAAAATTTTATTTTGCATAAAGATTTGCTGTCTATTTATTACGCAATTAGTATACAAAGTGTATGCTAATAATTAGATTGCAGATTATTTAAAAAATAGAAATTTTGTGTCAAGTGTAGGAAATAGAAATTAACAATATATTACTTCTTTTAACAATTTTAATGTAAATGTGTATCTATATGTATGCACGAAAGTATACGTAGCCGTTTCAAGAGAGTTGGTGGGGCTGATCGATCGCTCGATTGCAATTTACAACAGATTTTCCTCCGTACAAGACCATTATTTTCTTCCATATTTCCTGTACGAATGTTCTACGAATTTTTCTCGTATACGAGAACGTCCCCGCGAAGCGATGTCGGTAGATAAAAGCCTGATTTTCATCAATCGAACAATTGAAAAATTTCTTGAAAGCAGAGTGCTCTGCAAATACATCAAAGGCAACCTTTATCTGGCTTGAGATATGCTGTATCGAAGAAGACACGCGATTCCATCCATAATCCTGGATACGTTAAAACCAGTTTTCAGATTAATTTACTGTACGGTTATGACATGACATATTTTTCTTATTTTTAAACAAGTTGCTTCTGCTTCTGATCATAGTGGATGATTGCAATTAATATTTTGCTGAGCAATTGAAAATTACGCTACAGAAAGCACAAATTTCATAGATTAACAGTAAAAATAAAAGTTTTTCTTAATTTAATTATATTCGAAAATGTTTAGTGTGTGGCAAATAAAAAAAAAATGAAGAAAATCACGTCTATACACTTACTATGTACTGTGAAGTTTCTGAATTTTTAATGAAATTGCAACGACAACAAAACCCAAAATGGGAAATGTAATATATTTCATATAAATACAATGCATAAAATGAAAAGGATTATCTACACTGAGCTTAATTCTGGACACTTTGAATAATCAAAATATTCTTCATTTCATATTTCTGCAGAAAATGTAAATTTTGCAATGCTAAATTCGTACCGTAATATTTTTATTGCAATCTGCAATGTTTATACTTATTATTTTCACATGATTTGGTTTGTAAATGTTTTAAAATTTTAATTCTAAAAAATCTAAAGTGTGTTGTTATTTTTTTGTTCATTTTTACACGAAACGTCGCATGATGAGAATATATAATAATAAAATATAAATAAAAAATTTTGGTACGTTCTTTGGTGTGTTGAAATTGTACTTTTTATTCTACATTAAAAGTATGGCAGTAAATAGTCTTTTTAATGATTTTTTTTATATAAGCGACGCCCAACAATTAGAAAACAATGATTAGAATATAAAATATAAATGATTATATATTAAATAATTTTAATAAATGCGAAATTTAAATAAAAATTTATAAATGTCCAGAATTAATTCCACTCGTGTATAGTAAAATATTTCCCTTACATTCATGAAAATACGGTCGCATTGTATTTGATTCTTTTAGTTGGCTTTCAATTACGATAGTTATAAAATTCATTTTCCACGGAATGAAATCGCTGCAACATATGCAATTCGTTTAATGCTTGGCAACATTAAAAGATGAATTTTTACTTTTTATATACTAGTCATCGTTGGTTCTGCAAGCATGCGAGCTTCTACTTTATTTCTGCTAAGTATAATACTTGCAGCATATTCAATCGGATACCACCGAAAATTCAATATTTGGGAGGTTAATTAAATTTCTCTTTGATTTCAGGCCAATCGTATCTAAGTTCATCAAAATTTATAGTTGCATAAATGTTCGCCATACATTACTGATTATATCTACATAGTGTTGAACATAGTGCAGAGATTAAATGTAGAGGAATATTAAATATAAGCAAATATTAAATATAGGCATATATTAAATATAAGCAAATATTAAAAATAAGCAAATATTAAATATAGGCAAATATTAAATATAAGCAAATATTAAATATAGGCACATATTAAATATAAGCAAATATTAAAAATAAGCAAATATTAAAAATAAGCAAATATTAAATATAGGCAAATATTAAATATAAGCAAATATTAAATATAAGCTAACATTTATTAAACAATTTCTATAATACAAACAGAAAATATGAATCAAAATATAGATCAAGATATACTAGATCAAGATATACTAGATCAAGATATACTAGATCAAGATATACTAAATTAAGATATACTTGTTCAAGATATCAAAACATCATCATGAAGAAAGTATATTATAGCGGGTGACCGATTAATACAGTGATAACGTCACAATATTATGGTTGATACAAACAACTTTTGAATGAATAGTTGCAAATAGTTGAACAGTTATAATTTTTCCGACTATGATGCATGTAATTTTAATTAACGACGCGCGCACAATCTTGACTTTTTCCGCGTGAAACAGAAAATTATGATCGTGACACGTGCATAACGCTGTTAACGATCGTGTTAAGTATGTTATATCGCGGCATCACCGTCATGCGAGATTATTATCATTATTATCGCGGAAATGTCGTCAATTTTATTCCCACACTGTCACTCGTTAAAACCCGTCACACACGCGTACATATAGAAGCCTTTAATCCGTAACCGGTCCTTCCTGAAACCAGCTCGAAACCACCGCGAATCCCACAGCCCCGGGATTGATAAACCAGACGAGACTTTTGTTTTACTCCACCCTACCGCCAGCTATTCCTACTTTCACAGCATTCTCGAAACACCACTTCCGGGGAACGTGCCCTTATTCCATCGGTTTCTCTTTCCTCTGTCTTCTGCGTCGCCCATTCCTTTTCCCGGTCGACGGATACTGTCTATTCCGCTAGGCGCAAAGCTTTCCCAGCCGTTCAATGACCAACTGAATATGAAGTGCAAAGAGAAAGTAACGAGTGCCGGGGAAAACCGGGGAATACTTTAGTTTTCGCCTGACACCGGTCGATTTCAGGAATGTACAAGCCCATCCGCAAGTCACCAGACACCTGAATATCCGCTGAAAAAGTTGCTCTTTAAACTAGTATAACTCCGTCGGAAAAAATCGTACAGCCATTCATCTGGGCTCGTTTCAAAGCGTTAAGCTTTCACTTTCAGACCACCTTATTGTTCATTCTTTTTTCTCTATGATCTTTGCGAGTCACACGTAACAGAGGAAGAAGTGGCATAAAGGTTCTCGTCTAAAATTTCGCGAATTTCAACGTCTCCGCGAGAATGGAAAAATTTTGCTCGTTCCTAAACTCATCGGCGATTCGAAGATCGAAGCGTTTGCTTTAATATGGCTGCTTAAAAATTGCCACACGATATCTTCTTCGGCAAGATATAATGATCTCTATAGAGAGCATTTCTCATCAATTTCCGCGTAGATTCAAAATAATCGGCTTCCGAAGCGGAGTAAGCCCCTCGCAACAGAATTTGATCCACTTAAATTCGCACGATCAATCATTCTACAGTATCTGGAACTGAATGTAGCATCCGCAGGTAGAAAATTACAATGCTAAATAGGTCCAACATTGACGGATGTTCGGATCAACGTCGCCGGTAGAGCAAAGTTCTCTTGAACCTGGACCTATCGAGCGTCGAAAAATAAAACGGGGGAAAACCAGGTTAGCGAAAAAAAGATGTTGAATCGATAATTGTAGAATTCGAGAGAGGTCGACTTCGCTGTCCATTTATCCGTTTCACCTTTTGCTGTTTTTACCGCGGATCATCTTGTCCCCCGATCGGAAGTATTGCCGCAAAGGTGGAAGCTCTTTCGGGGCTTTCAGCGATCGGAGGACTTCCGCGACGAGGCAACGAGAAAGTAGGAGATGTCTGGGGTGAAGGAGGGTTGGAGGGGGAAACGCTGCAGATCAGACAGAGTAGAAAGAGAGGTAAGGGGTTAAGATCTCGTCTGTATGATTTCTTTGGCGAGGCTGCGCTGTTTTATTCATCGCCATAGTCACGAGGGTGAAATGGGATTGGTCGGTTTCAGTCGGCGGGCATGGGAGGGTTATCCTGTGGACACTCGATTAACGAAGAGAATCTTGTTTTCGTTTCATTATCTCGGAGCTTCTACCAAGGACGAATTGTTTTCTGTCAGTCAAGCCGACCTCTCGGTCCTTCCCCGGCTGCATCCTATCGTCTACTTTGTCTGCCATCGTTAATCGAAACGCCGTCTCGTTAATTCATCTGGCGTTCAGATCGAACCAACCCCCACCCCTGAACACCTACAGGGTGCCCCAACTGAAATTTGCTACACAAACACAGTAATTACTAGGGGTGAGCGAGAAGAGATCGGGTCGGGTTCCCGAAAATTTCGAGAATATGACATATGACAGTCTAAATTTGTTGGAGTTTGTTTGTAAATTCAACGTTAGTAAATAAAAAGTTAGATAATATAATTTTCCGGATACACCTGGAATAAGAAATCCGACATCATGAATGTATTCATTAAAATATAAGTAGTTAATGGATTCTCGGAATTTTCGGAAATCCCGCGAAAATCGGGTTCCCGAAAATTTCGAGAATATGACATATGACAGTCTAAATTAAATAAGTAAAAAGTTAGGTAATATAATTTTCCGAAAACACCTGCAGTAAGAAATCCGAAATCATGAATGTATTTATTAAAATATAAATAATTAATGGATTCTCGGAATTTTCGGAAATCCCGCGAAAATCGGGTTCCCGAAAATTTCGAGAATATGACATGACAGTCTAAATTAAATAAGTAAAAAGTTAGGTCCGAAAACACCTAGAGTAAGAGATCCGAAATCATGAATGGATTCATTGAAACGAATATAAATGGTCAGTGGGTTGACGGAATTTTCGGAAATCCCGATTCTTTCGAGAATTCTGACTTTTTCCGGAATAAATTCGAGAATTTCGAAATTTACGAGTACGCGTTCCGATCCCGAAAAAATTTCGTGTTCCCGACCCGATATTTCGGATTCTCGCACACCCCTGGTAATTACCAGACGTATATGATCACTTTAGGACGTATCATTTATATCGTGTGCAGTCACTGTTTCTTAACCTCTTTCTGCTAGAATAAACAATGGGATAGGAAAGCATAGGATAACTGAATTTTTTAAAATTATTCTTTTGTAAAACTTCTACCAGCATATTGGTGACATTTTTCGGATTAAAACGACACGAAACGTGGCATAGTTTTCACCATATTTCCTTTTTAATTCACGATGTAATAGAATCTCGTTTGAGAATTGAGTACAAAGCTTTTCTGATTTGTACCATAAATCCGTTCAGTTTGAGAATTGAGATATCATCGGTTCGGTTTACACTAAATCGTGAATTGAACAAGTATAATCCACATTGTATCGTGTTTGGTGTCGTCTGAATTAGAGAAATGTCACGAATATATCAGTCAAAGTTTATAGTAAATAAATATGGTATAAACAATTGAACTATTTGTGTGATTGATCCTCTATAATGAACATTTTATTGTAAAGTTTTATACATTTTATAGTAAAAGCAATATACGATAGTCCATTGAACTGTTTCTGTGATCGATCCTCTATAACGAACCAATACGAATTATTAAATTATTAACTTCTATCGAGTCTCTCCAGCGTTGAATGAAAAGGGTGGGGATAAATTTGTAAGCTTTTCAAAATGAGATTTTCCGAGGCACTGAATTTTGTCGCGCAGGACGACTCGGGAAGTGCAGTTACGACAAACCGTCAGGTTTCATTCGAGTTTCGTGGACGTTTAGAAGCGGGCCAGAGCTAAAGGTGAGCGTAGCAAGCGTGTTCTTATCTGCTTCTTTCCCGACGTAATCCGACACACGATTTCCTCGGATAGCCGTGTCTCGCGGAAATAACAATAATTTGTCGTCGGACACTTCAACGGCTTCCCCACGCGGGAATTATCAGGCGTTCGCGAAATAAAGGCCTGCGTCACAGTCGAACGGCCAATACGGTTCTCCTCCCGACCCCTCGGCTCCCCCTTCTTCCTCTCTATATCTGTGCTGTTCCGATGCGCCTGCTAGATAATTTTCTCTCTCACTGGATCCGAAGGCGGCTCGCCGGAACGAGACGAGTCTTCATCGTTTCAAGGTAGCGCCCCGATGTTCGTCTCTTCTTCGAGCGCGATCATCAATCTTCAGACGGGGGGCAAGGTAACACGTTCATCTCCCAATTACGGGCCTCTTCCTTCCGGGAAAAGGGGATTTGCATCCCCGAAGAAGCACGGCACGACGCCCGGTCAAAGACCCTTCGATAAATCGACTTTTCAGATGTGTGTTTTTCAACACCTTCACGCGCACGCCTAAAGCCTCTCAACGCACAGTTCTATTAGCTCGTTGCATATGAAATGCCCGATTTCAGAATGCTAATTTTGGGTTATGAAAATAACATCGTAGTCTGCAGGTTTATTAGACAGCGTGGTCCAGTGCATATCTTGGCTGTTTCTCGAAATATGAAAAGACTTTCTTAGCCAAAGTTTTTCGGTATAAAGAGGTCTATAATTTGGCAATAACAGTTTGTGTTTTAGGAGAAAGAGTTTCGGAGATTTCAAGGTCACCTGATTTTCTTTAAGTGGAAATTTATATTTTCCAGTTTGTATAAAAAAGTATTTATCTGTTTATGTCAAAAAATTATTAATTCGCAAGATATGTCAATAGTCTTCTTTGTTGAGTTTTTAGATAGAAACTTGTATTTTTCTATGCACTATTCGATGCAACTCGTCTCTATAAAAAAGTATCTACCTATGTACGTCGAAAAATTATTAAGAGTAACGATAGTAATTCTACTTTCTTCCTCGATTTAAAGTAACCCTGCATAATTGGAACCTATAAAGAAAATAAATTATCAGGCCAAAGTTTGAATTTATTGCATACATATAATAAAATTAATATATTGTAATGATAAGTAGCACACGTCTACAACGACCATTGTCTCGCTGAAAACACCGGTTCTCGTTCGATCACCGAAGTAGGATGGGTGACCGCTCGGTAAAAAGCCGGAAAATGGCCCTCTGGGTGCGTTTCACGTGTTGTTGGCAAAATAGGTGGTTCGGAACCTTAATAAAAAGTAGAAACCGCTTGAAATTAGGCGATAGTTGAGGATTGGTAAAGGAAGAGTTGGTGGAATGGATTTGAAACCCTGAGGGGACCAAATATCATTACATACATACAAGTAGCACACGTCTACAGTGTTTCGATACTAGCAATAAAATTTTATATAATATACCAAATATAATACACGGAGATACACGAATACCTCGCCAAGCGAGCAATACGTAGCGAATTCAGACGAAGCTTTCGAAAATCTAGGTTAAAATGGACCTCGACGGCGGCGTTGCTTGACTGTAGAATTCGAAATTTTCACGATTAGAATGATCGACGGTTTTCCAATAGCAGTCCGTTTCAAAAGAAGAAAATCCAACAGATAGATATAACTCGGCTCGCGTGAAACAATTGCGCCCGTGAATCTGTCTCTTTGAAAATTTCATTTGTGTCGTAATCCATCGATCCTTCGAGCATCCTTCGCTCGGACTGTTAATAGAAAGCTACCGAAGACCAGATTAAGATACGACATTGAATGGAAAGCCTTCTTCTTCTTCGTCTTCTCTGCTCGGCACTTTCTGTCATCGCCAGTTACTTTGAAAATGAGAGGCACACATCTCCGCGATTCCTAGGCCAGTCTACATCAAAGAATTACGACCTGGTTCTACTGCACCCTACATACATACACTCCGCTGGAAATCCTCGATTTTAAAGAGATAGTGGCGAGTGAAAGGAAGAGTCTATGTTCCCCAACTCGAGGAAGACAGAGTAGAAATGCCGGGGTCGACAAAGTCCTGCGAAGGATCGCAGTCCAGCTTCCGTATTTCGAAAAAAAATTGCATCTTCGCAATGTCAGAATGTTAGAATTTCTCACGCTATTTGCCTCTCATAATCCGTTCCGAGGTGAACTGACAGCTTTTTGCAACGTAAAGATCCTATCCGTTCGGCAGAATGTTTGGACGTTTTCCAAATGCTTAATGAACAGAACGTTTCAATGTTACAGTGGTAACCTTGAAATTATTTTACTATTTCTTGCACACGTTGGATGCAGAGCCAGTGTACCAAGTGTGTTGTTGACATCTGTTTCGTTCATTTGTTACAATAAATTAGAGTTTGATGTTTTTTGACATTACACGTCTAGTGTGTGTAAATTGCAGGCTATACTAAAATTTTGTTAACAAAGTCCACTTCTCATTAAATAAATAGTCGAATGCTCATTAATCGTTATACTATCGTTAAAAAGTTATTAAATTAATATTTAAAAGACTAGTTACTGTAATACAAAATTCTCTTTGAAAACTGTGTTAGACCGTGCTCTCATATCCAGAGAAAAAAATTCACGACAATAATAATTTACTAAAAAATGAATTGAAGGTATACAGCAGATGCATAAATTTGAAACAAATCGAACAATACAAAAAAATTCGTACAAAACGAATGGAACAGAAATTGTAATAGCATAAAATGCAAAGAACCAAAATTTGTGAATGCCGCCTTAATTAATTATCCAAGCGTACCGTATACATATTAAGTGCTTGTGAATTTTTCAAGCATATTACAGCAATTACACGTATAACGATGTGGTTGAAATTTTCCATGCAATAGTAGTGTCTAATGATCCGCATTAAATTCTCACGAAAACATATGTGAATGTAGGCATATGTTATTTTTAAGAAGAGGATTTCTCAAGAAAACGAATCCATGAAAAATCAATTAAATCACTGGACCAGATTTCCGATTAGGAAAACATCCTTCAGCCCCGACGAATCTTCGATGTTTCTCAAAGTGTACGACTTCCGTTCTGCTCTTCTATCCTCACGGCAACGGGGTAGATCCCTTTTTCCAGCGTATCACACTCCCGTTCTTCCAAGGTGCACGTACGGTGCATCCTTCCTTTACCGGAAAAAGACTACATTTCTGGGAATCCTCGGATAACTTTCTCGTTTCTTTTCCGGCTCACCTATTTCTTTATTCTCATGATGCTCCCGCGCATCATAGGAGGTTCGACACTGACTTCCGATGACACGTACCGTTGAAACTGTCCTCTCGTAACTTTTTTTTTTGTCAGCGCTGATGTCTTCGCGAGTACCACGTTGGATTCTATTTATTGTACGCACACGAGCTCTCTCTCTCTCTCTACTTCCTTTGAAAATTGATAACAATGGGAATCTGTGGAACTTTCCGTTCTTATTTAAACTTTTTCTCCGAAACCGAAAAGAGAAGTTGCTGATTTATTTAATACACTTGTTGGATAACGTGTGCAGTAATGCTTCGATACTTGTGTGCGACAATTTAGGGACCAACATTTTACCTATATCTTGCTAAAAAAGAAAAGTTCATGTTGCTGATTGACTTAACACTTTGACTGCCAAACTAGAAACTTAAAAAATTTCATCAAATCAATGTAGGTTATTTAATGAAATAAAAATTGAAAAAAATTATATGTATGACATGGAGTAGTCCTCCAACTTTCTGGCATTTTACAGATCCTAATAAAATTTGGTACGATTAATATATTAGCGTAAAAATTCATTTTAAAACTTGGACAAATAGTTCCGTCACCCACATATGGGTGACATGGCAGTCAACGTGTTAATAAACTCGTTGGATAACGTGTAATGCTTCGATACTCGTGTGCGACAATTTAGGGACCAACATTTTACCTATATCTTGCTAAAAAAGAAAAGGTCATGTTGCTGATTCACTTAATAAACTCGTTGGATAACGTGTACAGTAATGCTTCGATACTCTATACGAAAATGTGGAGAACAACATTTTATCTTGCACAAACAATATTTTTTTTTGACCTCTTAAACGCTAGTGGCAAATGCAGGAAAATATGGGACAATACTTGCTTGTTTTTGATTAATTTTTTAATGTAATTTTTACCAGCATATTCGTGACGTTTTTCTGATTAAAATGATTCACGATATCAGAGGTTCGGATAACCGAGGATCTACCGGATCGTGAATTGAACAGGCACACGTGCTCCGAACAATGTCGTGTTTGGTCTTGTTTTACTCAGGTGAAAGTGCCACCGATATGTTGATAAAAGTTTCGCAAGAGAATAATTAAAAACAAAAATGTTTCGTTGTTGTTCCAGAGATCTAAGATAGTTAACCTAATAAAATTGATATAATAGTGATTTAAAAACTTAATTGGTATTGCGTAACATAGAGACAAGCGAGCGAAGTAGTGGATATCTGAAAAAGTGAAAGGATCTTCGATATGTGTCGAGCATAAGAGAAGAAAATCTGAATTTCCGGCGATCAATTTTAGCATTCTGGCAAATTGATCTGATTCTTTGTTCGCATATCGGCTTATCGTTGCGGAAATTGTGCTTCAAATATACGTCGGAAACGTGTTTCGATATCCTTACAAGCTCTTTACGAGTTTTTTATGAGTTCCTCCTCGCGAAGAAAGCAGTCCCCGCGCAAACGCGCATTCAACTCTTCCGTTTATTGAATTCGCATACCCGTTGCGATTCTACATACTGACAATTTGAAACGTAGCAAACCATGGGCCACAATATTAGAAGACACTCTGACACACACTTTTCTGTTTACCCTCCTCTCGCTAATATCAGACACGTGTTTCCAACGAACATACTCGCTAACACTTCCCGCCAGCTGCGAACTCGGCGATCCTTAAATTCTCGGAGTTCCGAACTTTGGAAATTATACGAACGGTATAACAGGTTATGGAAACGTTTGATTATTGAAAATTGGCGTTGCATTCTTCTATCACTTAAAAATTAATAGAACAGATTAATAGCAAATTTATAAACAGATGGATTAAAATAATTTATCTGATTAGAAGTTTCTCATAATCTTCTATGTATTAATAGAACAGACCATAGGAAATTTCTAAACAGACGGAATAAAATAGTTTATCCGATTATCTGCCTTGTTGCTTTTATAAGACCAAACGATTTAAGTAGAGCTAGGAAATTTTGATTTATAGAGATTTTAATGAAGTAATGAAAAATATGTTGTAATCAATTTTTGTTCCCTACATTAACTGCAATTGGTTTTCTCCGTTATAAACTTTCCGAACATACTTGAGTCGCCATGATTATAAAATGTTGCAGATGCACGGGCATTTACTCCTAACGTACGAAACGCAGTGAAATAAATTTTCTCTATTATATACATTATTGTGAGTGCGATGGAATCATAATATTGTAGAAAATAGCATTAAGTCCATTTTTCGTTTTCATAAATTAGATTATAGAATTTCAAATTTACGAAGACTTTCATCCGATTAGATAAAAATATTTTTCTTTCAATATATAATTATTAATGAAATCAATCGGCATAATATCCAATGAGTAAATTTTCAGGATGAAAGAATTTTTATTTTCCACAAAAATCCACAGCCCGGTGATATGAAACTACAAGATTTCAGTAATGATGCCCAGAATAAATAGTTCGTAACAGTTCGGCTTCGGGAAACAATGTTCGCTCAGGACGAGCAAACGGTTCGAAGAACGAGTAGAGCACCATCTATTTGCCATTATAGCCGAGTACTCCAGCCTGTAATTCGTTATTACGAAAAGTGCTTCCCAAGGTAAATATGATTCAACGAGGAGATCCGCATTGAACGGTGCCGAGAGAGAGAGGGAGCACGCAACGCTAAAAAACGAGGAATCCGGGCGAGTTCTCAAGTCCCTTGAAAATTTGTAATTCAGAAGCATCTTGCTACTTAGCCGATAAAGAAAATTTCTTTCTCCGTTCCTTTTTCTTCTTTTTTTTTTTTAGGGAAACACTTTCGCGTAAGAGCCCTTCGCGGTTGCGCGCGCGGTTTCGCCGCATCTTCTCTTCTGCTCTCCCGCTATTTACTACATTGCCGATAGTAAAAATCGCGAAGGCGTGCCCGCGGGATTTTGTGCGGGGAATCCTCCGGGTATAAGTTCTGAAAGCGGATTTAACGTAACGAACCCTCGCGATATTCAGACCGCAGTCGCTCGTAAATTTCCTGGACAGATAAAGCTCCGCCGGACGAGGTAACCGGAGAAACGTTCCGGAACTCCTGTTTATCTCGTCGAATTCCGAGAATTTTCCAGCGAATCGGGGCATGAATTTTTAAGTTCGGGCATCGCGCACCGCGTTCGTTCATCGATTACTTCATTCCGGCGTGGCGCGCAGCGCGGAGCGGCGTCGGCGGTTGTTGCCCGGCCCGAAATGAGAGTCGACGACGCAAAACTTTACGTCTCCCGCACGCCAAAGCGAACCGGCGAAAGAGGCGAAGATAAAAAGGGAACTGCTGCAGAACCGCTAAAAGAAACTCGCGGGAGTATCGCGTGACTCCGAAGATCCTTCACTTACGGAAAGAAGACATTCGATAGCGCTCCTCCGGAACTTCGGGAATAACGAAGTAATTTATGGCTTTTCCTCGGCGAATGTTCCACCAACATTGCCGATTCCCGAAGTTAACATGGATTCGTACTGAGATATTTTCGTGACGTTCTGCTAAATTTATAGAGAGCACTCCAACTAAACATCCCTTTCAGATATAATCACGCTTCGCAGAGTGGACCGTCTCTATGAAATTACCGGAAATTAATCCAAAAATTCTCGTGTCGCGAAAATAGGTTAAAACTAGGTCTTCTCGCGAGCTAATACTTCATTCGGACACATCTGATCCCAGATAGCACACATCGTCTTAAAGACGTCCATTTTAAGTCCATTTTACGACTGAATGTATTCAAAAAGTCGATTGCTAAGATTTTACAGACGCAAAATTTCTCCCTTGAAAATGATCCATATTAGGATCGAAACGTCGGGAAATTTATAATTGCAAAATTGCTTAAATTGTTAAAAGTGGATCGAACCTGTAGCGCTGACATCACGGATAATTTATTTGAATGTATTCAGACCTAAAAAGTCGTCTTAAAGACGTCTTATTTCAGACGTGCTAGGAAATTTTTATTTATAGAGATTTTAATGAAATAATAAAAAATATTTTGTAAGAAATGTTTTTCAGTGAAAGTAATGAGTTTTCTCACGATGAAGACTTTGAACAGAATCTGCTAAATATGTATGTTGTTAATTTCAAATAATTTAGAATGAAATTCAATTTTGTTGTCAACATTAAACGATACACGATCAATATAAATTTTGTTTTTTCCTAATAAATTATAATCGTCAAAGAAGTTCTAATTGCAAGGGGTTGAGGGGTGGTTTTAAACTTCAAAAAAATCAATTTTATTTTTCATTTTCTTGAAGCAGTTGTTATTAATTTCACTTTTAAAAAATGATTTATGTAATTCAAATACCCATTAACGCGTGTACAATGTGCTAATCCAAAAGTTTTTATAGTTTTTCTGAAAAATATTCGAACAAAATACATCCAGTGTACCTCTTTAAGTACATTAGCACTGAAACTCTGCTATAAGAGTTCAGTTTTGATATTACATTTGATTTTTTTGAAACGAAACACATCCAATACTGTTTCGACACGGTTTTCTCGCGCAGGTTTGATTTAACACGGTGTAGAAAAATGTAAAATTCTGTTTGTGTGAAACAGCGCTTATTTAAATCTCGATTCGAATTAAATGCTGTGGAAATATTCCTATAAAAAAAAATCCTCGCAGTTAAATTTATAGGAAACGGACCGCTTTTACCGGGTTTTATTTTTTCATGCAGCTTTAGGATTGTAAATGTTCGTACTATGCACTGAAGTACCGAAAATAAAAACCGCGTAAATAACTACATGAATAGGCAATAAATTTTCATTGTTTCATTCTCTATTTTTCTCTTACATTGAAAGTGCTACTCTACATACTCGATTTGGTGCCGTACTATCTTTTTTTTTTATAAGAGACAATTCTACACATATAGTAATAATACGAATTTACAAAATAAAAACTGTTTAGTTGTTCAAAAAGAACGTTTGTACTTGACTTCCATGAAATCAATTTTATATTCTTTTATGTGTATTATACTGACAAGTCGGTAAAATTTATACAAATTTTCTGTGATTTTTATTCCAATACGTACTTGGATACAAATATGCAACAGAATTGTCGAGAATGTAGTTGTTAAATAATAATTTTAACGATCGCGAAGATTTAATGATAAATTTCCTTCCATACACGGACCAGCAAAATTTCTCTCCGATCCAATATTTTTGCAGTTTCTTCGGAAACCCATCTGCCATGTAAAAACAGAATTGGTTGTGTGTATCGCCGTGCACATCTTGTAACGGCAACCGTAGCGCCGACATGCTTCCTTCATTCCTAGCCGACGGGAACCAATCAATCGAAAGTTTTTATCAGGAAAAGTTTTCAGCTTCCCGAAGACTTAATCGCTTCGAAAGCGATCTTCACTTTCCAAAAGCCGATTAGACCACGGTTCTACTCAGCCGGTGACTTTCTTCGGGGCTGAGCGCCGCGTCTCACATGGAAATTTCTCCCCTAGACTCCGAAAGAGGGGGGGGGGGGGGTCTCTCCGGAAAGACACTGTGAATCAGTTTAGCTGAGCAGCATGTTTACAACTTCAGAATATGCTTCTAGAAAATTATGCGACCCCGAGTTCCACCGTTAGACTGTGAATTTTCTGTATTTATCACAAATATTAGTATGAAATATTAACACTGCAGTCGGAGCTATTTTAACAGAAAAGTTAAACATTTCTACCGATCTAGAATAATTCCGTTGAACCATGTGGTACATTTAAGCGAGGCCACCTAAATATCTCTTCAGGTTATTGTGATGCGAAAGCTATTTGTCAATGGACCAATATCTGGCAAGAATATTTTTCCCCGGAGGTAATTTTTTTCGGAGTTATCAAGCTCATCGGTGTTTTTTTTTATACATAACTGCATTTCTTTTTATTGCATCGCATAGCTGAGCGAGAAATACGTTCAGATATGTATAATAACACAACCTTCAAATGACCTTGATAAGTGCACGAATTAAGAATTAACCCCGTGATATCATTTATATCGAATTAATTTAGGTAGCCACATTTAAGTGGACCACCCTGTATATTTCATTAATTAATTTGTTCCTCCATCTCGAAGCGATTATTATACGAATCGTTTCAATTACACTTGGGGAAATTGAATGTGTAGGAGACAATGTACGAACAGAAGGAGCGTGAAAGCTGTACGACAAGAGTTCCGAAGTATCAGCGACAAAAATAAAATTACTTTTACGACTCGCACTTTCTGCAAGGACGAATATAAATGCAGATACCGGGGCGGCGGTGTCTTTCACGGAGCTCCCGAGTCCCGTGAAACTTTTTAATAAAAGAAATCTCCACGGTGGACTGAAAATTTATTGGTACAGAAATAATTTCGCGGAGAAGAAAGAAGTTCCCTGTAAGATCGAGAGTAAAAATGAATTTCGCAAACGCATCGGAACAGATACGTTTCTCGTGTGTGTCTATTCCGTGAGTATCCATCGTAAATACAGGGGAGGGGAGGCCCGGTGGAAACATAAATTTCGTTTTTTTGACAGAATGCAACGTGTTCCCTGTACACTACAGACAGTGACTTATTTTATCAGAGTTTTATTCATCCAGTCCGCACCCAATCTGTCAGCTTCCACTCGCCACTCTCTCTATCTCGGCCCAGTTATATCTGTTTCTATTTTGTACATTTTTTTTTCAAATTTATGGCCATTGATTTTTTTTAATTGCCTCGCGCGAGATGATTGTCAGCCGCTGTCCGAAGGGGATGTCTTCGCTAACATTGCAAACAAAAATCAATTCGCGTTTCTATGTATATTACATCATATTGCAAATCATATTGCAAAATAATAATCTTCTACCTCGATTGTAACAAACAAGTGCGAAACTGAAATTTAATCATTTTCGATCGTTGTTAGCATTGTAAGACGAAATTGTTAATACGAAATTTCTTTTTTCATCTTTTTCCTTTCTTTCTTTTTCAAAGTATTTTAATGGAATTTCATTTTCCGGAAGATCTTAGAGATCTTGATGATCTTAGTTTGAGAAAACATACTATAGGGTTAATAAGTTCAATCGGTTGACAATAATGTTGATAACATAATTCACAATTAAATTGTACATTCGTAACTTCAGAAATTATGTCGTATTATCCTTCGTCGTCACTACATTGATATTCATCCTCAAAGGGATAGATTAGCATCCACAATGTGCTCTTTGAATTTAGCCCTTATCCACAATTTACTCCTAGAATTTAGCCCTTTATTGTGAAATAAATTTAGTGTATGCAGAAATAGGAACAGCTACGAGTAAATAAAGTTATTAGCCTGCGGATCTGTATGCAAAATAAAAATTGTATCGATTAAAAGAGACTAGGGCTAATTAAAACTAAATTGAGCCTTCCAAATCAGAGCTCCTCCGTGGTCGCAAATGATCTAGTAGTCGGTGTGACCTGAATAAATAAATAAATTAAAGAAAGACTCTACAATCATTTTTATTTTTTTTTTATTTCAAATTACAGCCGTCCATTTTTGTCGCATATAAAATCTGCAGTCTGATCGTTGCAAACGATCGCATGCTTCAGAAGCAAAAGATCAGCGTCGCAGAGTCGAAAAAAATATTCGAACCCGTTGCAACGACCGTCGGCAATCGACGGACTCATCTATTTAGATTGCAGATCGATGTACATCCTATCAGGAACATAAATCCTGTTTCCTGACGGACACAGGAACTGCCATCGTGCAGCTATCGGCTTATTCCATTGTTCTAGTATTTGTCGAGTCCGCGTTTAGCCTTTCCCTCGCTCCCTGTTCTTTCTTCCCCGTCATTTTTTCCCCTCCCTTCTTCTTTCAACCGGCAGCGCCCGCTTCTTCTAAGCTATTCATCGAATTGCTCAATAAGGTTTCGCAGTTGAACCTTCGGGTCAGAGGCATTCGTCGAAGGCTTCGCAGTGCAACGACCTACCCGCACAAGCGTAAGCTCCATTTTCTCGGCAGATTCAACGAAAGGCGATTGTTTTCGTTTCCATTAGAAGCTGTTTAGAATGAGGAAAAATCATCAATTTCGTTCAACAGTTTTTAGATCAGTAGCACCCTATGAAAATGGACGCTTCGGTTGGGAAGCTGTTTGACTGACAGATTCATTTGTTTTGGACAATTGTCATATTGTGCGGCAACCTAGCAACCTAACATTTCCATAAAAACAAAGTAATTTATCGAACGAAATAAAAAATTGAAATCTTAAGATTCACGATGCTGTGAAGGTACATTAACGCGAAAATTTATTTATTTTTTCCATCTACACAAATTGATTCGACTCTCATGGGAGAGACATTCATTCATAAAATCGTCTGTTTTGATTATTATTCTTATTTTTAGATTACTATGCCCTTTTCAACCGTGAGCTATTTGCCTTGCAGATTCATTTATTTTCGACAATTTGATCGGGTCATTAATTAACAGCGTAGATGTCATATCAATTCAGAAAATTATCTGTAAACACGATGTCATTACAAATTGCATTTTATAATAGGATCCGAGTTTCTCTTTAATATGTGTACACTGGCCCCCGTAATCGTTCGATACTCTATTGCAATTAAAATTAAAGCTATCGATATACATATATATGCATTTATAATGTAATATAATAATTAAATTTCCTGTTAATCAAACCTTTACTCGTGTATTGAGAAAGAGAATCGATCACAGTTCATATGTTGTAAACAAATGTTACAATTATTATAGAATATTAACCAATATTTTATGTTTAAATATTGGTTTACATAGTAACAGCTGAAAACCAAGAAGTTGGTGTGTCTTTAAAAAACATTAATTTCTGCATTTATTAATTTCAACGAGCTGGAAATAATGTAACAAAACTCTGTAAATGTTTTTACTGTTTTTCATTTACGAAGAAATGTCCCATCGACGCGACGGTGTCTCCTAGATTTAATTCCAGCTACTTTTGCTATTGCAATTTGGCTCTCGACATAGTAGTCGTTGAAGTACCCGTGAAATTGAACATTCTCCGGAAATTTAACCGTTAGTTATGCTCTGCGTTATACCCGAAAACTCCGTTAGCAGAAGCTGTCTTTCATTCAGGGACCGTGACTCGCAGCCTCGACGAACGGCCTGTCCCAGTTCTTGATATAACGACCTCAAGGGGTCGATCAGAACGTAAGCCCCCTCGTCGATGTCCAACGAGTTGCCGACGAGCTTCCACGTCTCAGAAACAACACGAAGGAAGGGTATTCCGCGTGACCTACACCGTTTTCTTCAGTTATCGATACCGAACACCTATGCCGATCTCCTGAGCATGAATTTTTCGGCTTTTAACCTTGAATCGTACCGCAAGGTCAACCATAGTTCATTGCTTAGGCAGAACGTGGTCTCGCTCGTCCGATATTCCTATCACGCTTGCTCTGGAAGCACGGTAATGTCTCGATACATGTGAAAACTTCGGGTCGAAAATGTCACTTGTATCGGATAACAAATAAACAATACTTCTTTCTTTCGAATGATTGTTTAAATGAAACTTTTCCCAACAAATTAGCGACATCCTCCTGATTGAAACGATACCGAACAAGACACAGTTTGGACCCTGCTTACTCGTTTGATTTACGATGCAGTGGCACCTCGACTATTCGAACTGATCAGTGGAGTGCATTTATTGTTATTTAGGTATAGTGCGAGATTAAATTTTTACTGGTTTATATAATTGTGACTCGCATAATGGGGAATTTGTATGTAATCGGTTCCAGATAATCGAGGTTCTACAGAGTCGTCGATTCGTTTCACGAATGTAATATCATCTCTTCTTTGACTGGTACAAGATTTTCACAATATACATTAACTTTTAAATAAATACGAAAACGAACGGTGATGTTTGTTTCCATAATTAACCTTTTCAAATGTAATTAGTACTGAAATGCATATTTTAGCAATTAGCTAATTAACTTAGCGCGCTTTGAATTACAAAGACGGCATTGGTGAACAACGTGATTAATATTTGGAATATTGTTACATTAATATTTTGGTGTGTTAATAATTCCTATGCGAGCCACCGGTGCATTAAAATGATTACTATTATTATTACTACTCGATCCCCACCGATTAATTGTGATTATAAAATCATGTGAATGATCATACTGTGGCCTTAGATTTTTCATATAGACACGTTTAGATAGAAATTTTGCAGAAACACAATATTTGCGATATAAATATTGCCTTTTTCAAATTCTTAAAGTAAAATCAATATAAAGTGAATGCTATCGATTGCTAGAGTAACTGAAATTCATTAAAGTACAGAATTGAAATCTCACAATATAATAAAGCTGCATTCCCATTATGCGAAGGAAGACTAGCGTTGATATATGGTTGATGAAATCGTTCATCGACGTCAGATTATTAGGTGTTGGATTAACGTGATTCTATTGTTTGCCGTATAACAATCATCGCAAATGAATAGTGATTTAGGCGATCCGAACGTCAATGCGAATGTCTATTCAGGATAAGTTATGACACATTGCATTAGACTTGGATTATACGAATTAATTCGAAGCTGCTGATTCAATGCTGTAAATGATAGCATCTTTTGATCATTGCATTTCGATCGGTTGAATGAAATTCCATGAAATCAACATTGTATATTCAATCATTTATACTCATTATATAGTATTCTATACTTCATATTTAAATATAACATTAAATATTATTTATTTGAAGTTAAGTATGCAATATTATATATTTAAAATTAAATGTTCAATATTATATATTTTAAAGGAAATTATTCAATATTATATATTTAATTTTTGGTGTAAAGTGTCGATCGAAATTGTATAACAATTAATGAAAATTTATATCGGCGCTATGTTCGATCAAAAAATTGTATATTTAAATTTAAATATTGAATAGTATATATTTAAAATTAAATATTGAATATTATATATTCAATGCATTTCCGAGTTCTTAGAAGAAGTTTAAACGAAAAATTAGGCTTTGGACTTGGATTATACGAATTAATTAGAAGCTGCTCATTAAATTCTGTAAATGATAGGATCTTTTGATCATTGGATTTCGATCAGTTGAATGAAATCCCATGAAATCAAGTGAGGTATGAAGGGAGATATTCTAATAATTCCCAATCATTTTAAATGCTCTTATAGAAAATATGAAAATCCTCTTCACTTGGGAAAGTTATTTCATTCGTAGTTGTTATTTGAATATTCCGAGCTCGCGAAGTATTGCGCTGTCAATTAGGAACCTCGAAGGACCAAAATTTGTTTACATTAATCCACTTTATTAGTTAACAAGAACTGACTTGTGCTGACTAGATTATCCCAGAGCTCGATTTCTCGCACTAACTAAAGAAATCCCAATTGCCTCAAGTTTAAACTTGATTATTTTGTTGCAGCCCAACTCTGATTGCTGGAAATTCTCTTGATGCGCGCTGTTGAAAGGTCCTAATTGTTTTGCTTAAGAGATTAGGAAATTAGAAATGTCTGAAACACGTCCTGGTTAACGGAAGAGATGCGACGTCGAGTTGACAGACGCTAGCATAAGTTAATTATACTCATTTTCTCAAAGAAATTATACTGCATGATTCAAACATGATTTTATTGAAATATTTAATTATTATTTCGTAATTATTGCTTTGGCTAGCGAATTAATTCTGAGTTTAAGCAGTCTAGATGTTCTTATTTTTTAATTTTCTGCCTAATAAAAGAACTAAGAAATAGTCGAGTGATTTTTACATTACAAAAAATGTAGTTCTAGAGAATAATCGATACATAAACTCATTTCCACTTGAATTTTGATTTTCAACGATTCCCATGCTAAGGAAAATTGCAACGCATTTTTCGATCTCGAGAAACGCGGGTATCCCTTGCAATTTTCCCATAAAAATGTAAATATTTCATAAAGCTGTGAAGTTTCCGCGATGGTATTCGAGTTTTCTTTCGTTTTTCAATTCGTGCGAGTATTCGCGCTTGGTATTTCACTATTTCGACATTGATTTCGTTCCTGCTAACGATCCCAGCCAACTTTCTCATTACTTCTCGAATCTCGTAGCCGTGCTCGACGGTTCTTCGGGTTGTTGCCTGAATGCTTGTCGAACCGTTTGAGCTCTGTGCGATTTCTGCTCACTAACGAGGCACGAATCTCATGTTTCACGACGAAAACTCCCGGGAAAATACCGTTGCCGTGGACGGTCGTGGCGCGTTCTGCTTAAGCGAGGCGAGTGGCGAAGTCTGTAGGCCATTTGCCCGAGTTTCCCCGAGCTTTTCTTCCCTCGCTGGCCGAAGCTCGCTCGCTCGCGTGCCCTTTCGCGTTTTACCTCGTCGATTCTACGCTCTTGGCCTTCGCTCCATCCTTTCCGACAAGCTCACGTGCGCTTCATAACTTATCGCATCCTACTACGGATCCAAGGAAAGGGCTTATCGGAAGGAACGGAGGAAAACGCGTATTAGATAGTGGCAATACCCCTGTGAAAAATTCGTTCGTTCTTTACGTCGGCTCAATCTTTTCAAGGGAAACACCCAGCCGTTGAGAATCACATCTTTTCTACGAGGGTCACTCATAAACCGGACTTTTTTCCTAATTTTCCATTTCAGTGAAAAACCAAATTACAAATTGTTTTTCTACGTGCATCTTCTCTGCTACAATCAATATCATGGACAGTATACTATTTGCAATTAGTGACACGGCAGTCCATCGTTTCATTAACATTTTTCTAAAATAATAAAATGTAATATATAACTATTTATTTCGTAATAATAAAATGTAATATATAACTATTTTTTGTATGCAATATACGTTTAAATAGTTAGTTTAAAAATGATATTCATGATTTGCAGAGTGCATTGAATTTGATTTTGAATACAAATTATTTTATTTTCCATAAATATTAAGGTATGGAATTCAATTATAAGGCAAGTATTTTTTTCGGCTATGATCCATGTCGAAAGGGTGAAATCAACTCTTAAAGTTGGTAAAAATTAGTGAAAATCAACAATTGGATCAATTCAGTGTAAATAAGTAAACCGAAAGCAAAAATGTTTTTTTAGAAAATTATTAACACGACCATATTTGTTATTCAAAGCTACAATTTCAAAACAGATTTGTACATTTCTCTGTATTTCAAATGTCAAGGAAAATGTGACTTGGTATGTTACGTTTAAGAATTGTTTTCATTTCTTTAAAATGGACGATCATTGAAAGAGAAATATTAAATATTATTTGAGAACTACGTTGTTAAAATTAGTTTAATACTGGGTGTTAAAAGAAAAATAGAGTGGTACTGAAAGTGAAACATACATTATTGATCGTTTGGAACAACACGAAAGTACGTTTAATTTAACCAAAGAGTATAATGTTGAAAATTTCACAATTAGTATCATTAAAAGTAGTTGATCAAAGTTAGTAGACTTCCAAAGGCACTTGGATGGCAGCAATTTTCGTCCCGGTAGAAGTTTCAAAGTAACAAATGATGATAAATTAGATCAGGCTATGTATGAAAGGCTCTTACACAAACGAAGTACTGGGTACATAATTATCAGATCGCAGAGAAAGAGCTGTAGAATTAAATGCAAAATTGGGTAGTGATCAAAGTTTTACAGCTTCTGTTGGTCAGTTGAAGTTGCCATACAACAAACAAACTTTACCAAATACAAATGTTATGCCATTCTTTTAGGACGAAATAAAATTCTATTTTTTTGTAACCAATACCAACATAAAAGTAAATGCAGACACGCATTAAATATTAATTTTCTGTTCACATCCGCGAAATTATTAAGCATAATACGGCAAGGGATTAAACGACCAGTTTTATATTTTTTATTTCACAATTATTGAAATTATGAAATTGCTTACATGGAAATTGATTCGATAAATCTTTTATTAACCAAGCACATATTAAAATAAAAATTTCACATAATCTAAATAAATAGAGCCTGGTCAGTTTTATAAGCTAAAACATTTTAATCGCTTTTAGTGCTTGGTAGGTTTAGTGAAATTGATTCGATAAATGTTTTATTATCCAAGCACATATTGAAATAAAAATGTCACAAAATCTAAATAATGTTTAGCGTTAATGTATCGTGCGATATTTAAAGGTATTTAATTTACATCGTGTGCTGTATTCCTAAATAGCTATTTCTGCATAATGAACAGTCACGTACGAAAATTCTTTAATTTCCAATTGGTCTATTATACTAGCTCTAACTCTTTCAAACCGATAATCCGGAAAACCACTTATCCGTGCGGATTTGTCTGCCAATTAGTTGGGATAATCGACGTTCTACCGTGCCGAAATCGACTTAGCGATCCCATGATACCCAGTTGAAAATACCAATATCAAGAGGCCGGTTCGCAAGATTCGCGTATCGCATAAACGTGTTCCAGGGCGTTCGTATCGCGTGCCCGATCGTGGAAAAAATTCGAACGCACCGTGCACAACCTCCGGGCTTCGTTCACTTTCACTCTATTCAAGAAGTCGCGAGGTTTCCTTGCTTTCTATTAACGTCTGGCAGCAGCTCAAAGGCCAACGTAATCGAAGATGCACGCCAGAAGGACGGGGTGCGGAGGGAAGATCGATTCTAATCGAATCATACCATGCTATACGGATTATATCCTTCTCACGAGATTGGTCCGGTCGTGGTCAAAGGACATATCGCTGGTCGACAATCACTTAAGGTCCTCTCTTCGTGGTCAGAGAGCTGACCGGCCGCAAGCATGCGAAGCTTCTTCTCTGGTGTCCAGGCAAATCGATCCCGATCTATCCCGCAGTATGCATCCGGCGAACAACCAGCTACTGGATTCAATCTTTCGAGCGAGTAATGTGGTCGTCAAAGGAATTATCATTCCGCTGTAATCGATCCCGTCGCGCCCGCTACCCTATGCTTGTTTCGTTAATTCCGTGAAAGTCGACCGACAGAAGACGCTACATTCGAGCTTTCCGGAACGGAGGAAGCTTCTTCTACCAAATGTAACTAGACTTCTTTCAATCGTCTTAAGTGGTTTCTTTCACTTTTGAAATTCTTTATTTATTCAACGCCGTGAAAACCTGATCACCGAATTATCTCGATCAACAATCGTGACGTAATGAATTATATTCGAGTGATCCTGTAAGGGACATTTTATTTATTGCTTTTCTTTGTGACAGAAATTTTTTTGAAATACTTGTAGATGAATTTTTGAATGTATTATTATATAAATAATATAATATATATTTGTAATATACACAATTGTAGATATATTCGAGTCAACATGATCTTGGATGGGATATTTCATTTTTTGTTTTTCTATGTGACAGAACTTCTTGAAACAGTTGTAGATAAATCCCTTTTTAAAATTAATTTTTTTATATGAATATTATCCTATTCGATCGTATGTTTTAACAATAACCAATTATTTTATTACTTATATTCGCAGATTTTTAGTTCATTACAGATATTTCTCACATTCCTATCTCAGATACGTATATCTTTTAACAATTAGCACGATGCAAGGATTAAAACCCTAGAAACCTAAACGACATGTATTGAGTAAGTACTGTTTAACGAAAGAAAATTGAAAAATTAGAGAACAACGAAAATGTTTTTTGAATAATAATAAATTTTCGAGAAACATATCGAGTAATAAGTATTGTCAGCAGATTTCGTGTGTGGAAGAAATAGCACGAAGATAATACTGAAATGTACACTCGTTAAATACTCGTGGCAATTAGCTCCCGTTGACTTTGTTAATTTAATATGTGGCAATATTATAAAGTTGGAGTATCTCGTCGTTGAGTTATTAAATTCAGGGACTATACTCCAGAAGCGAATTCTTAATACGACACTTGAAATGAATTTCTTACGTACGAAATTTTCTATAAAATTTGGCATAATTGCAGACTAATTTTATTAATGGTGAGTCCAATTGCTTTCTTGAGCTCCGGAATGGTCCGTGGATCATTGGCGTACACTTTTCCCTTCAGAAATCCCCAAAGAAAGAAGTCCAATGGCGTCAAATTGCACGATCTTGGTGGCCAATTCACAATTGTTTTACCCGCAGATTCGTCTCTGCAAAATTTTCACCATTTTTGTAGTGAATTTTCCCAATTTCTATGCGTTGCTCGATCGTGTAAATTCTGCATGACTAACACGCAATAATTCCTGATGCCAGTTGTCAACGATTAGTACTCTATGTTCGCCGCAAAAAAGAATGGGGCGCAATTTAAAATGTCAGGTCATTTTGAGACACCCTTTATTACATATGCCACTTTCCACAATATGCAACATTAATATAGCAAAATTCTGTGTCAACAATTCTTGAATTGAAATTTGAATTATACCGAGTTCCTGTGTTAAAGTTTTTTGTATTAAACTATTGTTCAAGGAATTTTCTATCACATTATCTTCATACAGCAAGTATTCGAATAAAAAAAAAAGATTATTTCCTCGGAATTCTCATTAAAGATAGTAAGGGATTGTAGAAGACTTCTCACAGCACAAATATAGCGGTTGTGGTGAAACTTTCTGAAATTCAATTTCAAATTACTGTCAGATTAATTATTCGAACGGACACAGCGTCGTCGATATACGTATTGCTTGCGAAAGATCGATTAAATCCCTCGCTGAATATTCCCTCCTCATAAATATGCTAATGTTGCACAAACGCAAATGCAACCTGACCGCAATCGTTTTAATCTCTTGTTAGTTTCAAGAAGCAATCGAGTTTTCCCGCATTCCTTTTCGTTTCATTATTTACCCACGAATTTAACTGAAATTTTTCACTAACCGGACTTGCCTCTAGAAAAATATAGATAGATTCATATGGAATGATATTTTTATATCGATACGAATAATTTTCAACGGTTTTGATAAATCATTGACGTCTATCGTGCCATATTGTATTGAATGTATAATCCTCAATTATAATATTGAATATATAATATTTATTCAAATAATGCATCATAATATTCAATATCGTCTATTCAATATTTTATATTCAATGTAAAATATTCTAGGTACAATATTCAATATCATATATTTTATGTTCTATGTATTATATTCAATATTATATGTATATACAATATTACATATTCAATAGTATATACAAACCTCTGAGTTATTAGAATCAATGTACTAATATTGTACAAATTAGTATTAAAATTGAATTGATTTATACAATTTATGGGGTTGTATAGTAATTAAAGGAATTTTTAAATTTAATTGATTTTGTATAATAAACTTATGATCTTTTAGGGAGATAATAGTAACTTATTTTTCATATTAAAAGCAATAAATAATAAGAAAAAAAAGGAAGTTGAAAAAAAATTAGTATCGTACAAAAACTAAAAATTAGATGCGTTCGACTGGTGCACTAGAGAGTTAATAAGCTTCCGGCAGATAGTGTTAAAATCGCTCACGAAATAATTTGATACCTCTTCATTATTTTGATAGGCGAAACGCGTTTTCTCAACGGCTCTGTCGCAAATTACGAACCGCCCTGTATACTATAAGGGGACGTTGAACGAAGACAAAGTGTAGGAAGGTCTTTAAGTCTCGGAACTTATGCTAGATAGGAGTGCGCCGTGAGAGAAAGTAGTTTATAATGTCATTCATGCTCCAAGGAAAACGACCTTGCGAGGCCAAAATGTTTTAGCATGCAGTATGTCTATCCAGCGTTTCCACCTTTGCGCGCCGCGCGCTGGTTCGATCGAGTATTCTCCACCAAGAAGCGGCTGACAGATTTGCGGGATCGTTCAGATGACAGACATTCCGTTAATGACAGTTTAACAGCACTTTTCGTATCGGTTTTTCCATTTCTAAAGCCCGGGCGAATACGTAATAAGCGAATCGAACTCGCGCTATTAATGTTCGCATTGCCACGCGATAATTTGCGGAGTTGAACGAGTTCGCGCTGATCGCGCGGCCGATTAACGTTCTCTAATTAAAAGACACCGTTTAACGTAGAAAGTCCCTCCCCTCCCCCTCCCCAACCGTCCCTCGGGCCTTGCTTTCTCTTCCATTTCTTTTTTCCGAAATTAATTAAACCGAGGCGCACCGGCCGGTATTATCGCCAGCATGCGTTAATTTTGACAGTGCAATTGTTGCGGGCAAAAACTGTTACGCGGGAAGTTCCACGGGAGCCTGAATTCACAGTCGGCGTGCGGTTGTCTGACCACAAATGACTCATTCCACTAGACCCCGTTAACCTCTCGCGTTTCCCATACAAAATTCGTAACAGTCCTCGGCCCGTATTTACGCTTCATCAAACTACTTAAGCCGTATTATGACGAACAACAGTCTGAAGCAGATTATTGTTCTGCGTTAGGTCTGCCACTCGGCTATTTTCTGCTTTGTTTCGCCAAATTAAACGAATTTGCGTAATGCTCGAACACTGAGCCGCGAAACGCGGACGTTTAAAATTTCTTTGTCCGAGACTGTCGTTATATTTCTTATTGAAAGTCAGTAATTTTCATGTGTTACTAAAATTTCGCATTGCATGTTTGAGTGAACTTTATTCAAGCACATGTCGTAACAAAAATAATAACTAGACTAAGGATCATTATGCAAAATAAAAATATTTTGCATCGTTTGAAGGAAGCAGTAGTTAAATAAAAATTCGTTTCACCCCCCCCCCCCCTAATAGACCTTTTACGTTGAAAACAACACGGTAATATTCTGTTTTATATTTCATCCAGTTAATTTCTTCATAAAAATCCGCAGTATACTATTAACCTGTAACGATCTAAAATTTCTAAATAAAGAAGTGTATGGTCTCGAACATTATTACTTATGCAGTGTGTGGCCGTACGGGTGGTACAACCGAGCAGGGGATGATTCTACATGTAAAACCAAGTCGAGAGAAAAGAATAACATTTTTTCGTTTGACGCCTCGTTTTCGAGAAAATCGACTTTAAATATCCATCGGGTTCGCGTGCTCTGGTATACACAGGAAGTAGAATAGGTCGGTCATGATCAGACGGGTCAGACGATTCCTATCCATAGCACGTGTATTTGCAGCATTCTCGAAAACGAGACGTCAAACGAAGAAATGTTATTCCATTTTTTCGACTTATTTTTACATGTGGTACTGCTCGGTTGTGCCACTCATACGGCCACACCCTGTATAGTTACGAGAATGGTCAATCGTCAAATGGTGAAAAGTAAATTGTGAAAGTAAAAGTAAATAGATTCGGAGGTCATTCTACATGTAAAAATGAGTCGAAAAAAAGAATAAATTTTTTTCCTGCAAGACTTCGTTTTCGAGAAAATCGACTTTAAATATCCATCGGGTTCGCGTGCTCTGGTACACACAGGAAGTAGAATAGGTCGGTCATGATCAGACGCGTCAAACGATTCCTATCAATAGCACGCGTATTTTCAGCATTTTCAACGTCGATTTTCTCGAAAACGAAGACTCGCAGGAAAAAATTTTATTCTTCTTTTTCGACTCATTTTCACATGCAGAATTACCTCCTGATCGGTTGACCATGAGTTGCGGGTCATCCCGTATTTCTGGCACGCTTTGAATGTTAGTCAGAATACTTGAATTAAAGAGAATTAAAGGTTCTGCCAGCGAAGGAAACAGAAGTGCACAACTGTGAATTAGCCTTAAACGTTTGCAGTCCTGCCAATTACAGCTCCGTTTAACGACCCCACCTTGGGATCAGCAGGAATATATCAAGGCCATAGCCGAGAGACTGCTTGGAAAATATTTTTCTTCGACCCATGTCGAGAAAGGTGAAGCAGAGACAAGCGGAGACATCTCAGCCGGGAGTAAGTGCGCCGATAAAATCTCGACGGCTTCTTCGCGATAATATCATTTCGAGATACTTTCACGAGGAATTCACCGGCGCGACGCCCCCGATACTCGCACGAGAGGAAAACCAACGGATAGTGACAAAATACGGCTGAATCGGTTCAACGAACCTGCGACGATCCTTCCCCCCAACGCGCTCGCTTGTAATCGCGCGCATTTCGTGTGCTCAGCCACCTTCGAACGGATGATTAACACTGGAATTAGCAGAGACGGCCCGAAAGTGGCTCGTTCCAGATTTTTATCTCGTACTCGGATCGTCAAGCTGCTAACCGCTGAAATTACACGACCAGCTCGTCTGTTTATCCGCGCCTTACGTCAACAAATTGTCAATGAGTTGCAACGTTAATGCGTTTAAATTTAATTATGACTATGTAGAAATTCGTTCCGACAGAACGAAATAAAATCCTCTTCTCTCACGATTTCAGTGTCAAGCGTCTTCGGGAATTGTTAACAACAAGTTTTGAAGATGTCTCTTTACGATTCGAACTGCAGCTAATTCGATAACTGAAACATTTTAGCCGAGTCACTTACGATGCATCCTTTTTCCGCAAGATTTTTCATATCTCGTTCGACGGAACTCGGATAATAAACACACTCGTACGGATTAAAAATATCTTAGATCTTTGAAAAGCAATTTTTCAATTAATGTGACCGGACGCGTCTTCGTTAGTCGTGCGCAACACCTTACAGATTAGGTTCGCTCATCGCGCGGGCCACGCGTTTAATAGCTTCCATTAAAAAAATCCTTTTAACGAGATACCAGCTATAGCTTCGCTACAGAAGCATACCGGGTGTTCATTAATTATCAATAACGGAACCACGGCGATTTTGCCCAGTACCAATTCATAGGAATGCTAGAAAACAATCAGGTCGATGGTTTAAAATACGCGCGGTTCTAAAATTGCTGTTGATCGAATACACGATGCGTTTAATTGCACATTTCCACCGTGTATTTTATATTTACAATCCCTATGTATTTTATATTTACAATCTCTATGTATTTTAAATTTACAATCCCTATGTATTTTATATTCACAATCCTTATGTATTTTATATTTACAATTACATTTTACAATCCCTGCTACAATAAACAATCCGGCCAACCGCAAGGTTCTATGATATCACGATTTTGTTAGCTAAACACAATAGAGCTGCTGAAATTCGCAAGCAACTTTGTGATGAAACTTAAACAAAAGATGTAGGTTGCTGTCCAGTGGTATTGTTCTTTTGCATGGTAATACTCGACCTTAGACCGCAGCTGGAACTGTTCAAATCTTGGAACAATATCGCGGGGAATTTTTCCACAATTTTTGCAAAAAGCGCAGTCGCTTGGAAATAATGGTGGTCTTATGAATGGCGTTAATAAATGGTTTAAGATGTTACGGGAGGAATTTTCTTTTTTTACAGTGCAATTAGAAACTATAGCATTATAGATGTGTTGCAATGCATTCTTCTCCATTTTTTTCCGCAGTTAACCTGGAAAAACGCGCTTAACATTGCAGAAGAAATCTGCTCCTTTACGGGATATGAAAACATTGAGAAAATTGGAAAATGTAAGAGTTGAAAGAGTTGAATGCAATTCTACTTTATATGCAAATTAATTATTGACTAAGTGACTTTTCAATAAACTTGGAGAGACGCACCGCGAGACAATTAAAACAATAAACATTTTGCCAGAATCAATAACTTTGCTATGAAGTGGAGAAATTATTTGTTGAATTAAGAGGAACTCGACATCCCTTGTTACGAGCTCAAGGCAATTAAGGCGAAAAGAAAAATTTTAGTCTCTTAGTATATTGCAGTATATTTTAGTATATCCCATAGCATATTCTAGTATCTTATTCTTATATATTCTGCGTGAATGTTTACTGTAACTAGAAATAACCGACGCACAGTGGGGCATTTTGACCAAAAAGCTGGCCAAAATTCAATTTTGTTCTAAATAAGTTACTCCTCACATCTGATCTCTTTCTTACTGGCATGAGACAAAAGCCGAAGAAGGCAATTACTATTGCCTCCTGAACTGAGAAGAACTACTGACCCCGAACCTGCCGAAGAAAGTAGTGACGAGTTTTAAAGAAAGTAAATTTATTATATGTAAACATTGTTTTAATTTAGTAACACATCTGAAATGTTCAAACAAAAGGAAAAATGTAATTTTGTAACAAAACAACACCAGTGGACTTGTTTTCTTATATAAAATAATTTTGGCCAGCTTTTTGGTCAAAATGCTCCACTGTGCGTCGGTTATTTCTAGTTACAGTAAACATTCACGCAGAATATATAAGAATAAGATACTAGAATATGCTATGGGATATAGTAGAATATACTGCAATATACTAAGAGACTAAAATTTTTCTTTTCGCCTTAATTGCCTTAAGCTCGTAACAAGGGATGTCGAGTTCCTCTTAATTCAACAAATAATTTCTCCACTTCATGGCAAAGTGTTTGATTCTGGCAAAATTCCCCACTGTGCGACGTTGGGACAGTGATCGTCAAAGTTTTAGTGAATGTTCTCTCTGAAACGAAGCTTCATGCGTCACAGAGCGCCATTTCGATTTAATTTCTACGTCGAGATTAGTCATAATTTCGAACACGCCGCAAACAATGCTGCGGTTTCTGTGTTGCCCGTTAGTTATACTAATAATCATTCCTTATGCAATATCGATATAAGTACTTTCGCCAAATGAAACATGCTTAAAGCTTTAATTAGAGGCCGCAGCCGACGATTGAATGACCCGGAGGTTAACAATAACAATTACGACCAGCGATCTCTCATTGATAATAAAGTCTCGTAATTGGATAACGTTATTGAGAATCATTTCTGTATAAGCAATGCCACTCCAATTACGTCGCGTCGTGTTTGCACGTAGAATGTTTGCACAAGATATGGCCCGAGTTTTCGGTGGAACGATTCTAACCGGTTTCCCAGTTCTGTGTCAACCAAACGGAATTCAGAGGCTTATTCGTTCGCCTAACCTTGTTCTACTAAATTCTACGGTCGATAAGAGATTCGTACATCTGTCACCGGTGGATCTCTAACCGGCTCTTCACGCAAAGAATTATTCCTTACGAACGATAATTTAACAAGATGGGTTAACGTCATTAGTAACTCAAAGGACACTTCCAGCGGGGATTCCATCGGGACCTGATTGTAGCAAAGATTTAAAGATTTTGATGTTCCAACGAGAAGTAGTTTTACAACTAGAGATACAAATCGAATCGAATGATTTTATATTTTATTTAGAGAATTGCCAATTTTTTATCAGTGGAAACGAATTTTTATTTTGTTGAAATGTTCGTAAGTGAATTTCGAAAAATAAAAAGCGTCTGTACGTTTTGTTTCAATCGATATTTCCAGGCTACATTCGGATAGTAACCGTGATATTTTATCGTTGTATTTTTATGCGAAACAAAAATTGTCTGCATTAATTGCAGAATGCGAGAGGTTTATTTTGGCGACGAGTGAAGCTCGATGAGAAGAAGGGATGGTTAGAATGAGAAATGTGAAAATGCATGTTTAATGTTTAAGGAATATTTATTCAACACTAAATGAAATTATTTCTCAATAGATTAATCTGTCCTTTCTTGATAAATTCATCAGGCAGAAATCTACGATAACATCTATAAACTCGTATCAAAAGTGTGCAAGCACAAATATCAATAAAAATGTTTCGCGAAGCATGTAGCTGCGAGGAGTGAAGAAACTTTAACATCGATTCCGTGAGTCAATATTTAGAAGTCAAATATAGGCAGTTGCCTAAGGTTCGCGCTAACTTTTCCCTGGCTGAAGCAGTAGCCGATACAAGCAGAAGTTTTTCGGCGCATTAGAAATCTTCCATTTATGTGGAACTGTGCAACAGCCGGCACATTAACGGTGTTTACGCGTGCCATAATGTTATTTATGTTTGATGTTTATGGTAAAAATAGAATTTTATATCTCCGGGTTGGAAATATTTCGAGCACCCGGTGTGCCCGCTATTTCTTGGACTTTCTTACCGAAGGCGAGCACCTATGAAAAATGTGCGAGGAGAGATTCATTCAGGGAGCCTTCAGAAGTTCGTTGAACCGATTCTATTGTATTTTGTCGTCCCTGGTATCTTTTTCTCTCTTCGTGCGAGTGCCGTGTCAACGGCAGAGGGAGGCGCGTTTTTTATGACGCCAGTAATAATGTAGGGAACCTAGGAAGAAGGACCCGGGACTCGAACCCGTCATCTCTAGACCCGCCTATTGGTCAGCCATGTCTTTATCACCATTCCGTCCGCCTGATTTCCCTAGGTTTGATATCCGCACAATTAGGATACGAGTCGAACTGATTCGAAGCGGCTTACTACATAGGACGGGACGCATAGTGTCGCGAACTATTTTCCTCGGAGCCATTCAAAATACCAACTTGAAAGTGTTTACCCTTTTAAAACATTTCTCCTGACCTAAAATAATTCCAATGCCTATAACTTATATAATTGTATATAATTACAATACATTGTGTATGATTTTTTCATTTTATGGATATGAAATCGATTTTATACCTCATATTTAATAATATAAAAAATATTGTGAATAATGATACAGCAATTTTTAGTGGTGTCTCTGAATCGTTTGACGTTCGGAAATGTCACCGTATTCAAGTTAAATTTTAGTTTTATGATACCAACATTGAAGCAGTAAAGTAACTATAGACGTACACAGAACATTCTTTTTCTACTGTGAAATAATGTTGTACGAAATGGTTCTAACAATTGCAGTGATAAAATAACAGTCACTTGCCAAATTTCGCGAACATTGGGACACTGCATAAATAAAACTAAAAAACAATCGCCAACTTCAGTTTAATCACCATTTCGTCTTTCATTCAATTGAAAACTAAATCTGCGTTCTATTTTAACGATTTCCCGGGGGAAGAAGGTCTGCTCTATCCCAAGGTGTAATTACATTTTACCTCGGACCTTTAATTTTCAAAATAAATAGAATGTCCGAGAAAATTTGCTCGTTAAAGGGGTCTTGCTCTCTTTAAACGCCGTTTAAACGTTTTCAAAGTTATACATATAAAAAAAATACGTGGTACATTCAAGAGAGTCTCCAGATCCGCAGTGCAGAGGAATCAAACTTATAGTTTTTACTGAAGCAGAAAAAATGTTTAAATCTGAGAACTTAATTTTCAAAATTGTTAGCTGTATGTGATTTGTAGGGCCCAGATTGAATTTATTTCATATCAAAATTTTTTACTAGCTCTGTATAAATAGTACCGGAGGGTCACTCTTTTGTATATCGTAACTCGAAACGTGAGAGTAATTGGCAATTTTTTTTGTTTAAACTATTCGTCTGTACAAATTTATTTTTAGGGAAAAATATTTATTTTCACGTGTATTTCGTTCTCATTGGGAAAAAATACCACGGTACAACGTACACCCTGCACCTAAACGTTATATACTAAAATTATTTATTATAAAATAATTTCCTCTATAATTCTCTATCAAAATTATAAACTCTATAAATTTATACTGAAATTATTTATTATAAAATAATTTCCTCTACCATTTTATATTAAAATTTGTAATCTCCTCTATAACCTATATGGTGAACGTACATAACGTACTTTTCAGATTCGTGTTCGACACGTGAAAATCTACGAAAATGGTCCATGAAAAATATTGCTATCGAATATTTTCGCGACCGACTGTGCAACGCAATCTTCTCGTCTACCATTCTAACGATCGCTAGATAGGATAACACGGTCACCGATAGATTGCTAATCGTTCCTGCGACTCGGTTGGTCGAATTAAACGCGCACTCGTAAACCGAAATTATTCCCAGCATGGCGTTTGCCGGGGCGAAACGATGTTTGTTCCCGTTGTCGTCGTCGCGTCACGGAAACTGTCTATTTATCCAGATACCACGGAACTGCCGGTAGCGAGGTCGCGCGGTATCATTTACGACAGGATTGAACCATTGCCAGTCAATCCATCGATTTCACGTGGAACGTACGAAACCGGCAGAAGACGACGACGACGACGACGACGACGACGAGCTCTGCGCGCGAGGCCACAACGACGAAGTTCCTTGACGTATTCGGTGGTCGATATCCCCGGTATCAAGCCCCGGAGCTGATCATCGAAAGGAAATCTCCGTTAGGAGCAAAAACCGTCTAACCTCGGGAGAAAGAATTACGATCGGCTGGCGGCTATTGAACGTCTGATAGAAACGTATATTCCCCGGCCGTCTCCACGAGGATGAGATCAAATCCGTCAGCAGGACGAGCCACGGCATTTCCATAGCCATTCTTAAGAAACAGCCGCGACCAGATCCGTGGCCGAGGAAAAAAGACGTCGCGACAGGCGAAGCAACTGGTTGCACAAACCGTTGGAACGATCGCGCGTTCTATTGCGACTACAGGGACGACGGGGGTTGATTGGAATACCGTAGAATCTTCGTTACGCGGGAACGTAAATAAGTCGAAAATCTTGAATAAAATATTGTCAATCGAGGTTTTGTTTTCGAGGAAATCGAATGTTAAGATTCGTCGCGCACGTCACGCTGATATATGCATGAAGTAGATACGGTAAGTCATGAACAGACACGTTAACAGGTAGCTATAAAATAACATGCGTGTCTTGCAGACTTTGAAACTTATTTGCCATGAAAATGGCATGGATAATTAATGAAGCTTGCCATTCTCCGTAAAAACGTGTTAACTTGTTTATACTAAAAAGCTGTTAATTTAGGAGATAATTTAAATTTCAGTATTGGAGATTGAACTAAGTAGAAGTATAATTTGAGTGTCGTATTTTACTGAAAATTAAAACTGAAATAAAAATTGTTGCACTTCTAATTTGTTTATACTAAAAAGTTATTAATTTAGGAGATCATTTAAATTTCAGTATTGTACAGTGAACTAAGTAAAGGTATAACTTAAGTGTCGTATTCCACTGAACGTTAAAACTGAAATAAAAATTGTTGCATTTCTAAATTGTTTATACTAATAAGCTGCTTTAGGGGATAATTTAAATTTCAGTATTGTACAGTGAACTAAGTAAAGGTATAACTTGAGTGTCATATTTTACTGAACATTAAAACTGAAATAAAAATTGCACTTCTAACTTGTTTATACTAAAAGGTTATTAATTTAGGAGATCGTTTAAATTTCAGTATTGTACAGTGAACTAAGTAAAGGTATAATGTAAGTGTCGTATTTCACTGAGCTTTGAAACTAAAATAAAAATTGTTTCTAACCATAACTACAAATCTGTTACGAAATTAAAAATTGTACGATCATTTCAAGAGAAATATATCTAAGAAAAATCGGTGTGCTTCCTAACATTGCTTAACTATATGCTGATTTTTTTCATACGATCATAAGCGACGTATATATTCGAAGGTCCTCATTTCAGTATACCATCCCATGGATTGAGTTGTGCTTCGACCACGTTTTTATGTATTCAGGGATAGGACAAAATATTCTAAGATGCGGATCTGCGTGGATGGCTTGAAACATTTTATGAGTACTTCGAAAAAGAAAAGCTATACTTTGAAGTTAGCTTAAATCAAGGCAAGATAGGTCGCGGGACCGTTTATAAGCACTTTGAGAAATGTAAGCGGTACTTCCAAGTATAATCAAATGTTAACCAAACAGAGCCGAAGCTTTTATGAGTATCTTACCTAGAGAAAAATGAACGAGAACGACGAGCAAAAATCGCAATATACAGAGCGCGCGTTCCCATGAAAATATTAAACTTCAGTTTTCGCGCCGGCAACTTTAGATTACTTCATAAATGTTTCAGTGTCTAGTGCGAATGCTTCGAGAAATTTTAATTGCCTATTAACTTTGGAGACTGAGTTATTACAAATTACCTTGTTTACAAGCTTAAAAACGGTTCTTGTCGTAATTTGAAATTTTCCAGCCAATAAATCACCAGCAATTGGAAGAAGTAAATAACATTGATGTTTGAACAAGAAATCTTGCACAATCTCGACAAGGTTTTAAATTTCGCATCAAATTTCATATTATTGTTCTCACATCCGTCGATAAATTCCATTGAAATTCTACCAAATCCACGTTGTAAAAGATAAAAAGTTCCGAGCACTATTAGAGACCTGTGAAACGGTATGTAAGCACTCAAATTGACTCGGACTCGTGAGTTCATCCGATTTCATTTTTGGAGTTCATACAGTGGTCGTGAAAAATTCAAAGCTTTGCAATAACCAATCTGAGTGAAATATGTTTCGTCAACATCGGTCCGGAAACCAATCCTTTAAAAATGTTATTTAGCACGTTATTCGTCCTTTTAATCAAGGCAGTCAAAATGTCAGCGAAAGGTGACTAATTTAAAGGTTCGAATAATTTTTCCAAAAAATACCCGGTCCACGTCGAAGTCTTTTGAAAGCGAACAGTTTTCACTGCCACGAAAGAGCCGAGAAGATTACGCGTGCAGTATCCCTTGTAACAGACTAAAGTAATCAACCGACGTGGATACGTGTAATTAAAACCACTTTTCACGAGACAATTAATTTAATCATTTCTGTTGACCGATCCGCTCGTGAATGCTTTTATGAAGACACAGAAAACGTAAGAAAGTAAAACTGACACGTCAAGCAGCTACTGAATCTCTAAAGTTTTGCAAACAATTTAAATTCAAAATAAAGTTACAACTAATTGCGAGAGTCAGTCAGATTTTGAGAGATTAATACCGACTTTATGAGGCAACGGGCGAGGAGTACATCTTTTCTCACAGGGGGTAAGGATCTATCACGTTTAACTCCGTTTCACTGTCATGATACGCAAACGAAAACGTACTTCCTTCATAAAACGTCCGGGACTCTGGCATGGCGAAACTGCTGACAGGCGTTTCCGAAATCCCTCGGCTCTTGGAAGCGTTTCTGTTTGAGAAAGTTGTTCCGTGCGAGTGGAAGAAGTGGAATTCAGTCGGGCACAAATCGGCAAAATATAAGCGAGGAGGCAGAGGCGCAGCACTTTGATACTCGGGGCTCGTGCAATTTTTGCGAGGTCATATTTCCGGTATGCGGCGGCAGCGTTGTTTTGCCGGATGTGATTACGCTCGCAATCTAGCAGGCTGCCGCGGAATTAATCCACTAGAGTTTCCCCTCCCGAACTAAGTACTAATATCACCGCATAGAGTCATACACCACCGGGGTGGGTCGATCAGACACGCTAAAAAGACGGTAAACAACGGCAGACGTCGGGAACACTGCCGTTGATAAAACTGCACCACCTGGGTATCGGGCACGGTATTTTTGTCATCTGTATCCGCAAACGACTTCCACTTTTTCAACTGCCCGCACAATTTTCCACGGGAAACACGTGATCCGGGAAGAGTTACGCGAGAGTTTCAAGTTCAACCGGCACTGTACTCGGTCGTTAGAATTCGACGGAACCTAATTTCACCCGAAATCAACACAAATCAATAATACTACGCCATGACCAATTTTCGCAGGAATTCTACTGTATTTAACAGGTGGTCAATTGAAAACAACGTAGGCCATTGGTTAATCAAAGAAATTTCTTTTCGGTTTTAGAAATGCATTTAAATAAATTATTTTTTTTTTTACGCAGTTCGGTAGACACAATAAACACCATGCAACTTTCGTTTCAACTTTTTTAAAATATCAAATATCACTTACTTACTGAACTAAGTAAAGTTCTGTATTTAAGTGTCGCATTTCACTGAACATTCAAACTGAAATAGAAATTGTTGCACTTCTAACTTGTTTATACCAAACACTGCTTATTCAGGACATAATTTAAATTTCAGTATTGGAGATTGAACTAAGTAGAAGTATAACTTGAGTGTCGTATTTCACTGAATATTAAACTGAAATAAATTTGTTGCACTTCTAACTTGTTTATACCAAACACTGCTTATTTAGGACATAATTTAAATTTCAGTATTGGAGATTGAACTAAGTAGAAGTATAACTTGAGTGTCGTATTTCACTGAATATTAAAACTGAAATAAAAATTGTTGCACTTCTAACTTGTTTATACCAAACACTGCTTATTTAGGACATAATTTAATTTTCAGTATTGCAATGTGAACTGAGTAAAAGTATTTGTATACATATACAAATACAGATTGAAAGAAAAACAGAAATTCGGAACAGAGAAACTTTTCCGAATCCAAAAAAAAAGAAATAGCAGTTGACTAAAATCTTGACTGGCAAACTGAATCATCGTTTCTGCGGCTCTTTATGCAAAATAGTGTGCATCGATCAGCGAGAAATAGAAACTACATCGAATTTATACAATTTTTCAACAATTTTGCATTTCATTTGCTCAATTTTTCTATAAATGCATAAAGATCCGCAGTCAGCCGATCACGCAGGATCGAAAGCACTGAAGCTTTTCCCGATAGAGAAATAGTCACGATCGAATGAAATCCTGGACGACTGAATTTCTAAGTCTCCACGAATCGCTCAAGAGGCGTACACATTTGCGCGAACAACCGGAGTCCGTGCACAGAAATTCCGTAGAAGATCACATTCGCGATCTCATCGCTCTGAAATCAAGAATACGCGTTCGGAGGCGCGAAACGTCGTCTACTTGGTCGGCGAAAAATGATTAAAACGCGGGACAAGTCTTTCCGGACGCTAGAGGAAGGAGGAAGGCGGAGAGAGAGAGAAAGATAGTCAACTTCAATTTCCAAAATTACATTGCTCCGCTCATCTTTCGGCAACAGAAGAAACCTTTGGCGAGTGGATTGTGCGGGGTGCGTTGGTCTCGGGCGTCGAAGGTGTCCCCTCTGTCGATTTTCACGCGCGCGAACACATACACGGAAGTAAACTTGTTAACAGAGACCGTTCTGGCAACGTGAAAATTGTCCGCGGCTGTGTGCCACTGCGACGAGCCCAGTGAGAGAGAGAGAGAGAGAGAGAGCCGGTGTGATTTAGCAAAACCGATATTAGGCTGCAGCAGCCGCCGCCGCCGGAGCCATTCGAAATTGTTGTCGAAAGGGAAAGCGGTCGGTTTATTTGCGCGTCGGACGTTTCAATGCTGTGCCGATTGCGGGAAAATACACCGATACACTCGTTTGACACGTTTTGATGGTTCACCTGCAGTTTAATGGCCGAGAAAGTACCAGTCCCGAACCCCCAGCGTCGTTCTTTGTTCGACAGCGTTGCTGTTGCTGTTGCTGGCGCGTTTCGAGAGCATCGCCAAGTAGATGGCTCGTTTGTTTGCTCAAATTTCAATCGTACACGGTGCTCCAACGTGAGCGCACAAAGCCTCCACTCTCGATTCTAATTTTCAACAAACGATATCCCACTTTCAAAATTTTCGAACCGTCACATCGCCGCTGAATCGCTTCTCGCAATTCGCCTTGTATTCCTTTGAGCTTTCTCCGTTTTCAATCGAGACGAACTCGGCTTCCGGGAAGATTTTTTTCACGTTCGCATAATTGCTGAATCTCGTTAAATGCACTTTACTTGGTCAAATTTGCTTTTCTCAAACGAACAACCTTCAGGAAGATTTTTTAACGTTCGCATCGTCGCTGTATCACTTTCTGCGCGTTGCCTGTTCGGACAAATTAGCTTTGTTCATTTTCAAAACAGAACCCAGCTTCCAAGAGGATTTCTTCACGTTCGCATAATTGCCGGATCAGTTGTTCCACTTTGTTCGGTCAAATTAGCATTTTTAATTGTCAAAAAAGGATTCGGCTTCCAGGAAGATTTTCTAATAATTGCTGGTCACTTCTTGCACTTTATTCGGTCAAATTAGCTTTTCTCAAAAAATAAGCCAGCTTCGAGATTTTCTAACGTTTGTATCAGCCCGGAGTACTTCCGGCGACATTGTCTCGCTGAATCACTTCGTGCACATTTCGATAATACTTCCTTAATTACTTGGAGTTGGCAGTTTTTCCGGGGGAGAGCTTTCTTGCACAAGGTCTACGCGACACTGGAGACACTGAACTGTGAGTAACGATAAGAAACGGAGCTGTATAGCAAGCTGCTAATTTCGTGAAACCTTCGGGGACAACGGGTCCACGGGTACACCGTGTTGTTAAAAAGTTTCGAAATAGATTGCACGAGGGCCGATTATTATTTTGAATTCGACACAACTGAAGATATCAACATCTGTGACAGCAGGAATAGCTGCTGAAGGGTTCAGAGGTGAATATGCCAAGAACGCGTGATTGTCCCACGTTATAAAATTCTTCTATTATGAATTAAACACGAGCAGTATACCTCGCTGCTTTCGGTGTTCAGTTCGCACGTTTCCTTACTCGTGTGATTCCTCTAGTCGATGCCCTCGGGCGATGACTTTCATTTATTCAAAGCAATGATTGTGCGAGAATCCGAAACGCGAGGCGGCGCGCCATTAAATTAGAGAAAAGGTATAAATTTAATACACGCGGGGACAATAGAGGCGACTCCTCCTCGCATTATTTGCGACGGCAGTTGCAAGGAACGATATCCCGTAGCGGCTGTCTCCATCGTTATAGCGTTTCAGGTCAACTGAATCTCGTCGATTCTTCGCGGCGCGTCCGTTTCACCGGAGAGGAGCAGTCACGCAAAACGCGATATCGCGTTTCACGAACACCAACAAAAACCGTCCAGCGGAAGCGTTCGTTTCCTACGTGTTGTTGTTGCGTTCGTACTCGATTTAAACAACCGTTGTCCCGGCATAGATCATAGAGAATATAATCCCATCCCCCACCTCACCCCCCGAAACAAAAGCGCCTTTCTACCGGTACATAACACAATTCTTCGTCTCCCTAACTCCCTGATGACTCCGTAAAGATAGAAGTACAGCAGCGGACGATCCCCTTCGAAAGGATCACGTGTAGAAGTGTGCGCGTTAAGTACGGAGCAAAAGGAAACCGTTTGATCGAGTAATTCCATCAGGCACAGCCACGGAGAGCTATCGATCACAAGGAAAACTATGCACAGAGCAAAAGGAGAAGTCGACGAGAATATCTACGGAGCCATCTGCGCGAAGACTGGCACCCGAAATTTCGAGGCACGAAGCGGAAGTCCCCAGCGACGACTGGTCTCCTCCTCTCTTCTTCTCTAAGTTCCGAAGACACCTCGCGGCTGCTCCGCGTCACATCACTTTACGATCCTGGCCGTAATCTTCTCGCTAACTTCGCTACTCGGGTGAGAGGGAGGGGGTGGTCGGGGGAGCGAGAGAGGCGGTTCGCTGGTTCATGCACTGGCACGACGAACAACAACGTGAGCCGCGGGGTGAAGATAGAAACACCCGGTAGAGGTGTTTGCGTGTGGGTGGTCGAGGAGAGAGGGAGCGAGAGAGAGAGAGAGAGAGAGACCGAGAGCGCGTCGAAACCGCGCTCCCCCGACCAGGGGTTTAAGGATCGAGAGAGAACCCCGATTGCTCGGAGATCTCTCGATCTCTCGAGGACACCTGGCGCAGCTCTGGGGGGTGCACGCGTGGTGCGATCTCACACTGTGTGGCGGTGCTCTCTCTCACCAGAGAAAACAAAACGTTCTAACGAAAATTACATTCTGCTGGCGGAGGTTCGGCCGCCGCTCTAACTCCGGGCATCGAGTTCACTTGGCGCGTCGTTGCACTGGCCCCCACGGTCCGTTAATCACCGGACTAATCACCAACTGAATCGGAGCCCACCGTCTACCAAACTATACGAGCGCATATATCACAACCGTCGAACTGTGTAGGCGAGAGGTTCGAGACTTCGGATCGGAGCCGTTGCGCACTCGGCGACCGCCGCGGCAAGACTGGGGTCTGCTACCCGGCCGGGGTAGCTGCCATGGCAACCCGACCACCCTCCCCCGAAACCTTCCACCAACGACCCTCTCGCTCTTCCTCGGGCTTTCCGCAGTCGCGATCCTCTTTCCAGCCCTCTCTTTCCATCCAGCCAGCCGGAGCACACGCTTTCCTCTCGCAACCCCTCGAGCCTACGGCCACCCTCTCGCGCAAGCTCCAACCGCTGCCGGAGGAAAAGTCGCAGAAGCTCGTGGCCTCCACTCCTGGAGATCCTCCGATCTCTGCCGCGGCTACGAGGCTCTCTCCCCGTGTGTCTCTCGTGGCCGTCCGGTACGCTTCTCTCGCTCTCTCACTCCCTCTCCCCCATCCCTCTCTCTCTCTCTCTCTCTCTCTCTCTCTCGTCTCTCCTGTAATCGTCCGTTGGTTCGTTCGTCTCTACGCCTTCACTGACGCTCAAAAGTACCAGGGTCAGTCGAATATTAACCGGACTTTGTGTTGGACAACAGCATGATCGTTCCTATCTATCTACACTCCTGCGCAAAATGATAAAGGTCAGCGAAATTCTTTTTTCAGCGGCTGTGCGTTTCCGTCAAGTTCGCTTCCTCGGTCCTTCTTTCTTTCTTTCTTGCTTTCGGTTATCGTTCGAACTATTGTGTCGTTCTTCTGTTACTCGCTCTCACGCTCTCTACCAGCCTCCTATGCCTAGCCGCCGAGCAGCGCCCGCCTCTGATTGGAACCGGAGGAATCCGTCAATGATCCAATTTCGCCAACCAACTTACTCCTTGTACACCGACAGCAACGGACGCAACTGTGCCGAGCGTATATACTAACTCTTATTAACCCCCTTTCCGTTTAATAGCGGTCCGATTTCTGATCAAGCTTTCCGAGGAGATCTGTTAGGCGTGAACGGGTGATTCTTGATTTTGAGGGATGTTCTCAGGTAGAGACGTTGAGACTATCTTATTTTTATTTCGTGTTTCTTTCTTCTTTTTTTTTTAATTGTAACTTCTTGAACATTCTCGAACATTTCTTGCGTGGATAAAGTTTGAAACGAAGCTTGATAGGCAGACAGCGTCCAAAATATAATAAGTATTTCAATACTTAAGAAGTATTTCAACAGTAAATTTAACAGTAAAAATTGCCAATATTTATACAGTAATAATTTCGTAAAAAATGACTGCATGATCATAAAATTGGACTCATTTTAAAACTGAAAACCTCTACTTTCAAAATACAGCGTTCATTTTATTCCAAGATCATTTTTCATGACGTAGCGAGCGAGAAACTGAAGACGCGTTTCTTATTGAAAATGTTACACATTCAAACGTCTGTGAAGACTTTGAATAATTTTTCTAGTGACTGAAACTAACTTAGATTTCAAGATTGAAGCTTTTTATTTACAACGACACCTTAAAAATTGATGTACGATTTTTTTTCACTGTTTTATGCAACAAAAATGAGGAACAAGTTCGGTCGTGTATAACCCCCTCGGTGGAACTTATACTAGTGTAAAGTTGACGGTACAGCTCTCATTCGAAGCTCGATAAAACAATGAAAAAAAATCGTACACCAATTTTTAAGATGTCGTTGTAAAGAGGAAGCTTCAATCTTAAAATCTATGTTAGTTTCAATTACAAGAAAAATTTTTCAAAGTCTTCACAGACATTTGAATGTGTAACATTTTCAATAAGAAACGCGTCTTCAGTTTCTCACTCGCTACATCATGAAAAAAGATCTTGGAATAAAATGAACGATGTATTTTAAAAGTAGAGGCTTTCAGCTTTAAAATGAGTTAAATTTTATGATCGTATGGTCATTTTTTACGAAATTATTACTGTTTAAATATTGGCAATTTTTCGAGAATCGGGTATCTAGTGTTGAAATACTTCTTGCATCCACTGTATCTCCTACAACGTGAGTATACGCTGAATTTTGAAACTCAGTATTTCCTGATTATTTTAACATCGAAAAATCGTTACTAAAAACTGATTACAACTACAAAGGATTATAATGTTAAACGTACCATCACATTGAATGTAAATTCATGAAAATTCTCCAATTTTGCAACGTTCACTGGAGAATGCCCTCTTAATGATTATCTAGAGATTCGCAGTCTAATGATTAAATGCATTTAAACATTAATTATTCAATGAACAATTTAACGTGAAAGTAACGAGCAACATTGGAATTGAACACTGAATTGCGGTAAAATTGAATTGCGTACATAGCTTATAACGATTACCATTAAAATTAATATACAGGGTGTTTGAAGAAGTGCGGAACAGCAGATTGAAAGCTGAATAATACGGAAAGTCGATGAATCTAATTCTTTAATTAATTCTTTAATTGTTCAGCTTAACATTAAATGTTAACTGTAAATTGATTGATTTCCAACATTTCCAGTAACGATTACCTAAAAAAGTGAGCCTCGTGCAACAAAAATTTTACACTATTGCTGCAACGTAACCATTCACACGACTTAGGATTGTTGCTTTGGTTACACCCTGTATAAACATTTCTTCGTGACTTACTTCGTTAAAGTAACGAATCCGTTCAAAACTTCCTGGCTTGTTCTGAACATTATCATACGAAACGACAACACAATTTTGGAGAACTTGCGCGGCGGAAAGAGGAGACTTGTGAGTGGCAGTTCTCGAGTCGTTTCTATAAAAAAAAACCTCAGAGAATTTCAATTCGGAAGCTAACTAATTGTAAAAGTCTGCACGAGCAGGAAATGCCTGAAAATTCCGTCATTCCGAAATCTACTGAAATATATCGCTAAACTTTTTTAATTTCTGTTACACCATGCTTAATAAACGAACCGAAGCGAAGGTAGTTTAATTAATGACGATTGGAATTATTGGACTTTGAACAATTCAATCTATTCTATAAACATCCATTTTTCCAAAATGGTTAAATGAATATTCAGCCAATCAAACGATGATAAAAAAATTAATATTTACTTTACGATTTTCGTAGAATGTACTATTAATGAATATTCGATAATTTTATTTAAATTCTACAGAGACGGACTGCTTTTCGAGAATGCTCATTACAATAATGTAGTTTCTTTATTAAATTTTCACTCTGACATAGCTTTCTCCGATAATTACATTTTGCGTTAACAAACTCGTGTTCCATGTATTCGAAAGGTACAGTGATAATTGATATGGTTGATAGAAAAATATATTAAATTAACGTGTGCAAAAAATAAAGTTTCTCAGCCATTGTTAAATTGAAAACGGTGGTTAAGAACCGTGTTGTTGTACGAAGCAAAACTCTGACAGAAGTGAAGACAAATAATCAAGCTTTATTACAATTTCAAGACATTCCAGATGCTTGAGGCTTTCGAGGCTTTCAATAATTCTAAGAACTTCCACCTTGAGGAGTCGCCATTACAACGGGCTTGTAAGACGTTCTGAGACTCTTTGAATGTTGCTCTTTGGCTCAATATGACTTCAGACGGTTTCGAGTGTGCCAGTAATTCACTTCGCGAAAGATATTCAGTGGAAAGTGTAAAAGGTTTTCCGAAAATGCTGAGAGCAATTCGAGGTATTCTGGTTTTGTAAACAGACAGTTGCTGACATTAGGCGTACATACAGTGACTCCCATTAATGTTCGAACGGTCTTAAAACAAACGATAATTTTTTTTATATTCGACCATACGAGTTGAACTGTTTTTGAGAAGTTAGTGTAATTAATTTGTTACATGAAATTTTACTTGAAATTTTCAGAATATGTTTAATCGATACAGACCTACGAAACGTGTTTTCTAAATTTGCAATACAAGTCCAAACAAAAAAATTGAAAATTACAACTTTTAGTATTTTTTTTTGCAATTCTGAACAATTGCAATTTTTCCCAAAATATCTTTTCACGTTAGGTAACAAACCAATTGTTCCAACTTCTCAAAAAAATCCAACTCGTATGGTCCAATTTTTAAAAATTTATCGTCTTTTTAAGAGTTTAAAAATAAACATTTTCTCTAGTAATTGCAGGAAAAAAGAGTTAAATAAAAATTGATTTCATCTCTTAATCATTTTCATGAAGTATGTAGAATGTCGTAATACTCTTAAATTCGTTTAATTTTCTAACTCTTTTCTATTTCATCTACTCATTTCAGTCATCATATTTATCCACCATCATTAGTGGTAATATATACATTTACGATAATGAAAATTTTTAATTGAAAATAAGCAGTCTACTATTATGATTATTATTTAAATAGATCGAATTCTATGTACATAAACGAAGGAAATTTACAATTCACAACTCCGTACCAGAAATAAATTTTAATCGAATCGGCTATTATTAAATTTTGTTTAATTACTACATTTTCTGTATCACTAATTTTTCCATTTTTCAGTTATGCCCCCAGTGAGAACTTTTCTCTTCCTAAAAGCAATGGAATTATATTTCCTTTCAATTTTTCATGTGCTTTTTTAATCACGTATCTGCTTTTTTATATCCCATTTTAATCATACAATTTTTCACCGACAGAATATTTGCTCGCGCGAGTACGTTCGAATAAAACCATGCTTCTCTTCCGAATTTAACGTATTAATTATGAAAGTGGTCTAACAGTAAGTCAAAATGAAAAAAAAACGATTTTATCAGTAATTTCAAATTACATTATTTTTGATTAAACTAATTCAATGTAATATTTACGATATTGTCAAAAATGAATTGTCAGATAGTTATTTCAACATTGTATGGAATTCATTTAGTGTATCAAATGTTAATCCTTTAAGGGGGGAGCCTAGAGTGCCCGAGTGTCTCTTTGAAATTTTTATGCTGTTTTGTTCTATTATTTAAGCAATATAAAAATTTGTCTCGAATGATGATTTATTTGTTCGTTGTGGAAATATTTATAAAGGTTCGTTGCACTGCTCCGTTTGGTTTCGTTATTTTGTGTACATTTTCTATAATTTCAGGAACATATTTTCGATGAGTACTAGCATCAATTTATGTAAAAAAAAAACCGAAAATTTTGACTTCGTAAACCAGGCTCCTCCCTTAAACGTCTCGAGACAAAAATATACATATGACTTTCATAATTAATCATGTCAAACCACTTTCATAATTATCGGCACTTATGTTAACATTATTTTTGACCACTTGAAATGCGTTTAAAATCTTGTTTATTTATGAACGTAAACTTGAAGGAATCGTCTGAACTCGCGAGAATCGATATTTCCAGATGATTCTCTGAAAATCAATATCTCCTTGAAAACGATTTCTTTTGTTCCAGTCGATCGACCCTGATCAAATAAATTTTTTTCGCACGGACATCGCATCAAGATTTGCGACGACAATACCAGAGGTTGAGCGAACCTCGCCGTCCCTTCAGCGGATTAGGCGATATACCTGAGGAGGACGTTATAGCGAAGAAAAAACGCGTGTGGCTCAGCTTCGAACCGGCCGATTTATTTAGAATCACCGCGCTCCTGCAAAAACAGGCGCGACAGACCCACCGAAACGACACGACCTAATGTCCTTCCGACACACTGGCGTCCAATTAACAGACGGTACATTTCCCCACCTAAATCCACCCTTGACCATCGACGAAAACACCGAGGTGACATTCGCAGTACTATTTTGATCGCGGTCGGAGTAACTTCTTCTCGTTCGCTGTCACGATTTCGGAAAGTTTGGCGTGTAACGTTTAGGGATCGTGTACAAGTGTGGTGTGTTTCACTTACAAGTAACATTACCGAACTGATACTCACTGATTTGAATAAAAATAAACGTACTTATTAAACACCGAAAAATATTAAATTCGTGTATTTTTTGTTTCGGCTAAATACGCTTTTTAGGGCTGAACTGTCTCTTAGAAACCCCAAGATTTTCGATTATTATATATCCGATCTTGTTCATTTCGACGATAAAACACGTATATCGAAGTCGTGGACCGCGGAAACCACTTGTTAAATAGTTATGAGCATGTAAAGTTGAGTAATTGATAGTAATTTTCAGTGTTTCTTCTCAGAAAGTGACAGGTCTCGGGCGCCGCCATATTTGTTAGTAGGTTTAGACGTGTTTTCTCGTCGAAATGAACAAGATTGGATATATAATAATCGAAAATTTTGGGGTTTCCAAGAGATAGTTTACCCCTTTTTAGGGGGTAGAAAGCATCCCTCAATCTCTGGAGATGGAAACGTTTGTGGCTAATTATTTCTTAAACGATACAGTTTTTAAAAAAAGTGCTAGATCCAGAGTTGTACAGTTCAGAGTGATTCTGCATTCCCGTAAATGACACTGTCCTTATGGATCCGTCGGAGGAACAGAAGATTCTGAAAGATTTGTAAGTACCCCTGTGCTTTACGTTAGTATTTTATAATTAGACCGCGGATCTTTATGCAAAATAAAAATTTTCTATCTGAATTGCAACAAACTGATGTAGAAGTTTATTTTTTTTGTTAATATGTTTAATAGGTCAATGTAACAGTATTTTGAAATTCCAATGTTTTTATTATTTTAAATTACTCATTTTTGTCATAAATGCATAAAATCCGCTGTCTATTTATAATGAAGGATTAATATTCGTATGTACAACAATGGACATTAGGTTCTCTTTCATATTTTGCAATTTCAAATTTATTGCCTGAACCGGTAGGGATCTAAAAAGGACTTTAACAAGAATTTCATTTGTTGTAAACAATTTTTCGGCTAGTTTCTTTCACATATTTCCACCGATCCAGTGGCGTAGATTCACCTCTAGGATGACCCTTAATTTTTGTACACTCGGATGAACAAATTATTTAACGTAACTGACGTCTCGTTGTCTCATTTTTGAATGCTACCTACCGAGCACTGAAAACGATAAAAATATTTTAGCTTATAAAAATGACAATGCTTTATTTATTCAAATTTTGTGCAATTTTTATTACAATATCTGCTTGGATAAAAAAATGTATTGAATCAATTTTCATGTAGTTTTATAATTTCAATAATAGTAAAATGCAAAATATAAAACCTCTCATTTGATCGGCAGTGGTGGGTTTAGTGTTAACTTAAGAGAAACAGTCATTTTACAGTGTTGGTTTATTAATTCTTTAATATTATTATTTTATTATATTATTTTTTTATATTTTTTTTTAATATTATAATATTATTATTAAGTCTTTAATATTATTGCCGCTTCTAATTATCATTTACGATTTCGATAGTTTCTTTACATCCAACATTCTCGTTCGCGGAGTAAATCTGTTTTATTTGAACTGAAATAATTGTTACTTTATTCAGTATTAAAATCATGTCCACATTTCGACTACGTGATGCGTGTGTCAAATTTTGATTTTTCCGATTTGGAATGTTAGAACTCGGTTTGCGCAACCAGTACAATTCCGCAGATCGATTAAAAACTTAAATCCGTACGGTTCCCCGTGAGCTAAGGCGAAACCACTATTCACGTGAACTCAACTTCGAACAACAGTTGTTAATAAAGAACTTGCAACTTGTTTCTGAAAGTTTCCGCGGTAGCAGAATTTTGTCGTAAAGTATTGACCCGTTAATCGGTCAACACTGCGAAATACGTTGCCCGCAGACGGCCATATCTCCTGATAACTTTAAATCGTTTTAATTACTTATAATGGATGCATTAATATGAATTATTATACTACTTGGAGCTTTTTATCGTTACGAAAAAGTGTCAGCTATTTATTCATTGAATACAAGATACTATAAAAACGTTAAAATTTTTTAGGCTCCAGTTTTATAACTTTTAGACTTGAGTTTTATATTTTCAAGCTGTTAGTTTTATCTCATATAATATTGCATTGTTTTAAATCGAAGTTTTACTTCCAGTCGTTAGCAAAATAATAAAAATGTTATTAAAATTCAAATAATATCAATTTATAACCGAAAACAATTTTATATTTATTTAAACGTTGTATGATTTTAATCGGACCTACTGTGTTATTGCTGTTATTTTATCAGTGTAATTATTTCAACAAATTATACAAAACTTAACGCGTGTTATTAATTAAAAATTGTTTACATTGAGCTTGGAAATGTTTAAAATCATTGCAAAAATCCTAGAAGTAATTCAATATTTAAAATTTTTTAATGTTGTTGGCAAATATTACAATTGCCATATATTTATATTTTCTTGGATAATTATAAATTATTTTACATTTGACACTTTAAAATATGCTAAAATTATAAGATGTTATTGAACATCGTAGAGAATTTCGTTTATTGGCATATGGATTAATTGAATCTTATAATATTTTATCTTGCGGTAGTTTCTGTCAGAATATATTTCAATTTAATTTCAATCGTTTCCTAATTTCATTTCGTCCCATACCAATTCCATTAAAATTCATAAAGCGGTTATAACGAATGGCTCCCGTATGGGACTACTATCTCTCTGCACTCAAGAATGTATACTACTCCGTTGCCGAACATATTTATTATTTATGCAGAATACATATTTGTACACGCCTAATGGGGAACCGCACGGATAACAATTTATGATTAAAAATATATTCTCCGTAAACGTTCCTTTACATTAAATTTAAATGAAATTCTGATGAATCATTTAAATATGTTAAACAATGCAGATTACCGACTGATTATTGACTGTGAAATATTCAAGAAATGAACAAAATAAATAATCACTAGACTATAAATTTTATAGTAAAAATAAATCGATCATTCACAAAATGATAAAAATATTAAAAATTTTTGTTGTTATCTCAATTTATTAAAATGATTACAAAAAGGACATTTTGTATATAACTCCTGGTTCGTGCAATTGACAGAGAAAATTTTTATTTTCCATAGAAGTCCGCAGTCGAATGATCTCTAATCGACTTAAACAAGCTTTCAAATAACTGCGAATTAAAAATTTTCGTTCGTCCGAAAAAGCGTGGATTCGTGGAACGTGTTCGAGTTTTTTCGTTGGCTATGTCGGCTAATGAAACAAATAAAAACGTTGGAATTTATTTGCTGTCACCAAGTACGAAACAAATCGATTTCACCGTTCGCGAAACACAAACGAACCTATCGTTTTATCTTTCTCGCGAATGTAACGGTGAAAAAAAGATGTATCTTCGGATGGATTCTTCTCGTTCTTTCCATCTTCTTTTTAAGACGACCGGTATAGATTACAAAGGAATAGCTTCTAGAAATGTCGGCTCGTTCGGCGGGTGAGAAATGCCGGCTCTCGAATTTCTCTTTCCTGTATTCGTTCATCGTTTCACCGCGAAACAAACGACTTCATTTTCGTGCAATTTTAAGGGCCGCTATCGTCTTTCCACTTTCCGACGACTTATCGTCGTAAACAGCGCACTTTGATCTTGAATTGAAAGATGTGTCATGTTAGCTTCGATATACAGGGTGAATTCGATAAAGCAGGACACCTAAATATCTCCGTTACTTTTCGTTGTACAAAAAAACTTCGTAGGATAAAGTTACACTGTTTGAAGGGCCACATATAACGGTGTAAGGGAAAAAAAAATTTCGAGGTCATTTTTATGAGATTTCAAGGTTATCGATGTTTTTTTTAAATGGAATGATATATTTTCGTTAACGTAATGTTGTAGCTGACAAAATAACGAATTCATGCATGTAACACAATATGACCTTCAACCGAGAAAAATGGTATAAATAGAATTCAACGTGTAAGATTCATTTGATGTATTTCTGTTGCGCCAAATGTTCAAAAATACATCCCTTGAGCTGCTATACATTCAAATGTATCGCAACACACAACATAATAACAGATTCGGTGTTGACAGGAGGACAATTATGATATACCTTCACCTATACGTTCGTACAGAATCGTGTTTATCCACTACTAATTACTCGGAAGACCTTCTTACTATCAGATTTCCACAGTTTCTAAGATTTCTCGATCAGTTTAGCGATGAACGTTTCACAATGCGTTACTCGAAGGAAGATAAGATTGATATGATTTTCATTTATGGAGAAAGTCGACAGTGTTTAAGAGAAGCCGTGCAGTTGTACAAGGACCGATTTCCTAATCGTAATTGTCCATCAGTTTCCGTTTACTCGAATTTGATAAATAAATTCCGTGAAACTGGTAGTGTCGAAAATAAAAAACGTACAAAGGTGAGGACTGTAAGGAATGAAGCAAACACAATTAATGTTCTGGCAGCAGTGAATACAAACCCTCATGTTAGTACAAGGCAAATCGCACGATGAAGTAGCATTAGTAAAAAATGTGTAGTGCAAATACTCCAGGAACACAAATTTCACCCCTTTCACCTATCAATTCATCAAGAACTTCATGGTAGAGACTTTGTAAATCGTGTAAACTTTTGCCAGTGGGGATTGAGACATTTGACGTAACAGAAATACATCAAATGAATCTTACACGTTGAATTTTATTTATACCATTTTTCTGGGTTGAAGGTCATTTGATGGTCATATTGTGTTACATGCATGAATTCGTTATTTTGTCAGCTACAACATTACGTTAACGAAAATATATCATTCCATTTAAAAAAACATCGATAACCTTGAAATCTCAGAAAAATGACTTTGAAATTTTTTTTCCCTTACACCGTTATATGTGGCCCTTCAAACAGTGTAACTTTGTCCTACGAAGTTTTTTTGTACAACGAAAAGTAACGGAGATATTTAGGTGTCCTGCTTTATCGAATTCACCCTGTATACGTGCACGTAGCCAAAAATTCAAAAGTTCTAGTACAAAGTATTATTTTCAGTACTATTAGCACTGTTCTTTTGTTATACATACTCCAATAATCGATGCATTCATTTAAATTATTTTCTATATTTCCAATTTGCATTACTTTATTGTGGAAGTTCTTTGTGGCATGGAAATTGGTTATAGTGCGCTTTTAAAAAGTCACATTTCTCAGAGATTGGAATGTCGCTTTCAGCTCATTTAGTTGAACTGTATACGTTCTTTTGCCACGTCATGGTCAGAGCATACCAAAAAATATGGTTTTTATCGTTAAACTGACGATACGGTGGCAAAAATGTAATTTAAACGGAAAATATGCGGAGATTTGTGTGCTCAAAGAATTTATTCAAAACTACGTTGCTCGTTTTCGATGCACTTCTGGATGCGCAGCTAAAGTGAATGTCTAATTGCTTGAACCTTCCAACATGCTAACATGGCGATTCGTAATCGAGTATGCGTGCATACTTCGTTGCTGCGCGTTCTTTGATGTGCGAATGTTTCGATAAATATCATGCAGAGTTAAAAATTTATGTGCAATTAATAACCTCATTTTTTATATTTTCTACATAAATGCATCGTGTAATCTCATTAAATATCTATAATACTTGAATCTCTCGAATTAAGATCTCGTGGATAAATGTGCTATTTAAGTCGGTTTATTGAACAAACATAGAGATCACAGTTTCTTACAAGATTTTTAATTCTCAGATGTGTTCATAAATAAATGAATTTTCGAGGCACTGAACATTTTTGTGTACAGAACTTTTTCAATTATTTAACATTAAATGCTACCATTGTCGATCAAATGACTGTTTATGTATATTTTAACTGAAAATTAATAACATCGCAAACACCTATCCACTGAAAATAGCTGCTCAAATGTCATTATTCAATCAATCATTGAAATGTTTCGCAAATCTTCGAAAAGTTAGAAATTAATTAAGAATTTTTCTAGATTTCCATCGAGACAACTTCATTGATATCTTTTGCATGCGTAGGAACACTGTGCATATCGAGTCTACTATTCACCCACAACGAGTCAACAGGGATTAAACGCACAGAATCAACGGAGCTCGATTTTGAGAACACTTAATTCGAGGTTCTGCATGAGCAATGTACTCGTGCAAAGCACACAAATGTATTTGAAAGGGAATCTGCAGGCCACAACTGCCTTAAACGTATGTATCTTTCACTCTTAAAGGGCTATTATTACAGCGGAGCGATAAATTTGCTTTAATACTGTTCCTTTGCTCTTCCAACCCCCCCTCCCCTCATCCAACACTATGTTACACCGTCTGTTCTCTCTGTAATTCTTTCCCTTTTACAATGTTCCGTTGCATATCTTTTTATTTCGTGCAGCTTCAGCAACATGAAATAGTTCGAGGATGAAAGTGAGCCCCTGTGCCAGCAATTTTACAAATGATGTTATAACTAGTTTTTTATGACAAAAATGAGCAAGTCAAATACAGAAGTCACTAAAATAGTTTAAAATCGCCTTGAAATTTGCAAAATTTATTTTCCTTATATCTAGATATTATTTGAATTTCATTTCATCGAGATTTCGGTCAAACGCAATTATTTCGAGAATTTTTTGGTCCATCAGTTAGTAAACTAATTTTTCTAGAATATCAAAAAAAAAACTCGCATCGCCCCAGCTCATTAAAAAAATGGTGTATTGACTGAAGATTGCACATTTTAACACTAGGCTTACTGTACCCGAGAAAATGATGGATTCTAATATTTTGAATTTACAATTATTGAGAATTATTCAACAAATTTATTTCTTTTCATATATTAGTCACCTAAGACCATAAAGGCCTATGACCATAAGGTCATAAAGGTAGAAATGGATTCTTAAAAATGGAAATCTTAAAAATGTGGATAGATACATTCTTATTATTTGTATAAAGTAATATAAAATAGTCACTTTAGCTTCGTAAACCTGGTATTAACCCTTGGCACTCGAGTGGTGACTCAGAGTCGTCATTAAAAATTGCTGTCCCATTATTAACAATATTGTTTACATTAAATATGTTGGTATCTAATCAATTACTAAACAATGAAGTATTTTATGAGGTATTGTATCAATTTCATGTCCGCGAAATGAATAAAATCATATACAGGGTGGTCCACTTGAATGAGGCTACCTAAAGATCTCCTTTATTCGTGATGACATAAAAAATATTTTTAATTCGATGTAAATAAAAATCGACTTTAAACATTCATAACTTTTGAACCATTGATCTCCACGGATTGAAACTTGGATTTTTGGCATTTAGTCGCTAAAATGTACAGGATTACATAGGAGAAAGGCACAAATTTCTGTTTACCAACAGTAAAGTCTAACCACAACGCTCTGTAAAATGGAATGAATCTAGGCCGGAAAAAATGTTTAATTTTCGAGTTAAACAATAAATTTACCTCCTCGTCCGCGTTAACGCCAGTTAATCAAGATGAATTGCAGAAACGGCGAAACTTGTAGGTCAGAACAGTAATGTCCCGCTGAAAAAGCACTGTCAGGTTGGCATACTTACAGGCGCGACGCGGTTAATCTCAAGCTGTTCTTGCTTGCGACTATATCTCTGCGAAAACGAAGGATTCATGAATCTATGAACGGGGAGAGAAACGAATCGCGTGACCTTTGGGGTCCCGAGAATTAGACTCGTTTGCGCCGATAACCCAGTTTTAAATTTCAGTTAAAAATCTCTTGGGTTCGGATGAAGTAGACTGTGGGACCGCGTCGAGCTAGTTTAACATACAGCGGAGGACGGATCGCCGAGTAGCCACCGTTAATTACCCCTTAATTATCCCCCTCGAAGCGTAGTCATTAACTTATACCAGTCGCCTACGAAATGCTACGGCCACGGGAACATGGCGCTCTCTCGCTCCCTCACTCTCTCTCTCTCTCTCTCTCTCTCTCTCTCTCTCTCTCTCTCTCTTGACTTTTTTTCTTGCACACATATCTTCCGGCGCGTATCTTCGCTAGCCAGGAAAACGCTTCCCCGCGAATATTTACGCTCTCGCAAAAAACGAAGAGTTTTAAACGCTCCTTAATTCAATTTTAAGTAGTCTCGGATGTTTTCTTGCTGCCCGAACGTCGCGTTGAAGCTCAACGATAGCATCCGACGGAAATAAATCGTGACAGGTGGTTAAATTACAATGGTAATTAACCGACGGAGAGAAAAACCACACAAGAAAATACCATAATTATATACAGACCGATCTTTGCGCAATCGGTTATTAACGCGTTTCACATCTGACCGAACTTGTATATTGTACACCTTTTTCGCAGTGCGATTTATCCGGTTATTTTTCTTGTGATTATTGTATAAAAAGGATGACGAAACTTTGTTTTGCTGGACAGTCGAGGACAAAAAGATACGGCACTGAGTCACGCAGTCTCCCAACTCGTGGATCTTCAAATCCATGATAGATTCGTTCACGAAAAAAATTTACTAATGACTTTACAGGTTTTTCAATATCTTGACTTTACAGAGTATTCAATATTTTGTCTCTACGTTCTCACGTAAAGCTCGATAACTCAGTCAGAAAAAATCGTAGAGCAATTTGCAAGATGTGATCACACAAAGGAAGGTTTAATCTTCAAATCAATTGTAGACTCATACGCGAACAAAACTTTTTGAGGAATTTATAGATTTTTCAATATTTTGTCTCTACGGTCCCACGGAAAGCTCGATAACTCAGTCAAAAAAAATCGTAGAGCAATTTTCAAGATGTCATTACACAAAGGAAGCTTTAATCTTCAAATCTATTGTAGACTCATACGCGAACAAAACTTTTTGAGGAATTTGGAGATTTTTCAATATTTTGTCTCTACGGTCCCACGTAAAGCTCGATAACTCAGTCAAAAAAAAT